>CM069164.1:19303839-19533839 GCA_035221665.1 Okamejei kenojei
ATTTGCAGAAGATTAACCACCTGTTAATTTTTAAATTATCTTTGTTACTCTGCAACTTACCTTTGACTTCTGTGTCCTTATTTGAAGATTGATTCAAAATATTTGTACTATTTCATCTTTGCCAAATATAATTTCTCCTGTCTCCATTTCCAAGGTACCCACATTTTCCTTTCCATTTTTCTCTCATTTTATTAGTTAAATCTCTTGCAACTGTTCATATTTCATGCCAGTTTATTGAAGTTCTATATTTTCACGTGTCAATATCTTTATCATCCTGATCTGATCTAAAATGCACCCAAGCTCCGCACATCACATGGACAGGAGATTATTAAGTGTTCTAAATAATCCTTTTGCAATGATTCAATGAATTTCATGTTTAAGAAGGAACTGCAGATGCTGGAAAAATCAAAGGTAGACACAATTTAAAGAGAGAGCAGTGGCAGCTTAATGCAGTCATCTTGGGGAAAATACCTTTTAACATTGAACATTCACCACAGTGACTCCTACACACTCCTCACTGTGGTGGAAGGTGAAATATAGTTCAAGTCCTTCCCCTTTGTTCAACTCAACGGTTTTTTTTTTTTTTTGAGGAGGTTACGTGAATAGGTTTTTGTCCTCTGGATGGACCTCTAGTTGGCAGTGGATTAACTGGGGAAGCGTGGGTTTGCCTGTGTCTATACAATACAAAATACAATGAAGGTGGGATTGAAGGGCCAAGGAGTGCCCTTGTGTTCCCATAGGAGCAGATTTGGGAGGAGCAGGCAAATGTTTGGTCCAATTGATTGGCTTTGAAATGAAAGTGGAGAGATGGTGGGATGAGGAAGAACTCAAACTCGCTGAAGGTTTTGGCAGCAGAACCTGCGATCTTGGTCAGGCTTACAGGAAGGGATAGAAAATTAGATGAGGTTGCAGAAATAAGGAATAATTGGTTTAAATAGGGTGAGGGGGAGGTTGTCAGAACTGGACTTGGGAATGGAACAATTAATGTGAAATATATTATGTTTTTTGGGGATCTGAGCGTTGCAGGCAATGCTGGCATCTATAGCCCTTGAGAACCATTGAGAGATGGGGTGAGCTGCCTTCTTGAACTGCTGCAATCCTTCTGGTGATCATGCTCTATCAGTGCTGGAGGGGAGGGAGATCCAGGATTTAGACCCAGTGACCATGATGGACCGGTGATTTATTTCCAAGTCAGGGTGGTGTGTGACTTGGAGGGGAACCTGCCGGTGGTGGTGTTCCCAAATGGCTGCTGTACTTGAGCTGGACCTTGGTAGAAATTGTGGGTTTAGGAAGTGCCGTTGGAGTGGCCTGGGTGAGGACACTGTCCTGATGAAGTCCATGATGTCCAGAGATTGGGATGCTTCCTGTTCAATAGCAGCAACCATCTTCCTTTCTGAAGATCTGACTCCAACCACTGGACCAGGTCTCTGATGCCCATGAATCCATCGAGTGTTAGTGTCAAGGAGCCCAGAATCAGGCCCTTTGCTCCATCACTTCTGCCCTTATCATTAAATACCCATCACTTTTATCAGGGTTTAATATTGATGTCGTTAATATGAAAAGGGAGCACAAAGATTTGCGAGTTTGTTACTGGGTCTGGAAGCTGTGAGTTATAAGGAGAGGCTGGATTGGCTGGGTCTTTGTTTTATGGAGCATAGGCTGACCTTTGAGAAGTTTACAAAATCATGAGGAACTTTTTCCTAGGGTCGGGGAGTCTAAAACTAGAGTGCTTAGGTCCAAGGTAAAGGGAGAAAGATTTAATAGGAACTTGAAGGACAGCTTTTTCACACAGGGGGTAGTGGGTATATGAAACGAGCTGCCAGATGAAGTGGTCGAGGTGGTTACAACAGAGAAAAATGATTGCAGAGACTGACAGAGGAGTCTCGGTGATGTACGCAGGGTCTGGTTCTGTGAGTGTCCCTATGTTGGGCAACAGGACCAGTCTACAGATATTGCCAGGTTCACTGGGAACTGGACTTTGAACAGATTTGCCACATATGTCTGCTTCAGAGATCAACCCTGGCTGGTATGTTCAAGATGAGTCACTGCAGACAGCATTTACTAGTTGACCGCATGGTCCAGAGCAGCGATTCTCAACCTTTTTCCCCTTGCAGAACCCTTGAAATGATTTTCATGTCTCGGGGAACCCCTACATGAAAATTATTATATATCATTATTAATCTTTCTTTCTCCTTCATTAGCTTAAAGTTCATAAGGCAAACATAATATATTTTTTCTGGTAACTGGTTTAAGCAAAAATTAACTTACGTTTTATTGACAATGCAAAAAAAAAACTGAACTCAAACTGCTTGTTCAAAACTGAAGCAAATAAAGGCAAACAGAAGAACTAACTTTGGAGGAGATAGAGAGAAAACAACACACACAAACTTTTCATAAACTAACAACAACATGTGTAAATAAACTTTTGATAAACTAACAAAAATAAACATAAACATACTTTTAAAAAAAAAATCCATATAACATCCCTAAATTATGTGTAAAAATTACTAAATGACGTGGGTGAATGAGGGATTGTACCTGCACGCCAGGAAGCTCAGACAGGACTGATGGAGACCGTGCATGCATCTGTACTCAAGTGATCCACTTGATGATACACAAATCTGTCAGGTACAGCTCCTGTCCACTGACCACTAAAGGACGTTTCACACTGGTCGCTAAATATGACGTCACTAAATATGCTAAATAGATGTCGCTAAATATGCCGTACGTGTATCATGAAATTACGAATATGAAATTAAACACAAAAAATGACTGAAAAATGCATTTACATATGATTAACGGTAGACACAAAATGCTGGAGTAACTCAGCGGGTGAGGCAGCATCTTTGGAGAGACGGAATGGGCGACGTTTCGGGTCGAGACCCTTCTTTAGACTGATGTCAGCGGAGGGGGCGGGACAAAAAGTAAATAAATGATAATAATAATAATATTTCTCTCGGAACCCCCGGCGACCTCTCATGGACCCCTGGAGTTCCGGGGAACCCCGGTTGAGAAACGTTGGTCCAGAGTCACGTGTAGGTCAGACTGGGCATGAACTGCAGGTTTCCACTCCTTAAGGTATCGAGTGGACTAGATGGGTTTCTAGAACAATCTGGTGGCTGTCGTGGCGATCATCAACAAGAGCTTGTCCAAACTCCAGATTATTAATTGAACTTCAATTTTGCAGTTGGCACGGTGGTGTTTATACATTGGTCTTCGGACTACTGCTCTGAGGTACCCACGCTGCAATCCGTGCCCCTCTATCGAAAATATTGCCGTCTGAAATTGGACATATAAAGATGGACACAGTCTTCTCTGCACAAGCTTGGACGCGAGTGGCTCGGCATGGAAAGGGTTACTGAATGTTGCAGCTTCGGATGTTACCTATAGCTCCAGCCATCAGCTAAGCAAATGAACAGGCGTGCCCTTTAGGCAGGGCTGTTTGTGTGTTTTGTGTTTCTTTGTGTGCATGCCTATGATAACATCATCAGCTGAAGGAAGGAGGCGGAGAGAGAGAGCGACAGAATAAGAC
The DNA here is from genome assembly GCA_035221665.1 of Okamejei kenojei. Classification (NCBI taxonomy): domain Eukaryota; kingdom Metazoa; phylum Chordata; class Chondrichthyes; order Rajiformes; family Rajidae; genus Okamejei; species Okamejei kenojei. The sequence continues at coordinate 19,307,372 of CM069164.1, forward strand.
CAAGTGAAAGCAGTGCAATAACTCTGACACACAGCTGGCAGAATGGTTGGGGTGATTTGGGCGAACACCAGCAAATGGCCATTGACGGCACATACCTGGCCCGCACCGTCCCAGCCCTGGTAGAGGTGGAGCAGGCCGGGATACACCCAGGTGAGGTATTTTAATGAGGAAGGGCTGGTCCGTGTAAAATGCAGTTTGACAAGTTGGGCGAGGACTTGTTCCCAGATGTGTCATTTCAGAGTTGTTGCTAGGTGACACACCGATCCACTGTCCTTGCAGACTGGGGCATAAACAAGTGACTTTATGAGCAGACGTTTGCAGGTGATGTGATGGGACATTGCGGATGGCAAGCTGCCACAGAGTCCTCCTTTAACTTGCCAGTTTAAGTTTTTAGATCTCTGGCCAAAAGTCCAACTCAAACCCTCGAGGAAAGTGGTGGAAGTTGCAGGGACTGGAAAGAGATTTTGAGAAGGGAACCATATGTTAAGGAGAGTTTCAGCTGCCCTGTGGAAATAATACACAATCAAGCCTTTGGATAAAATATACTGAAGGAGACAATGCCACAGTTCAAGACAGCGACAACCTGCACCGTCGTAGAGACTCCCGAAACACCCAGGAGGGTAAGCCACTTACATTGACGCCTTTAATATGATGTAATTAAATGTTTAATTGCACTTTAAACCTCGCCAATGTGGTTGGCACGTTGAATTTCTTAACTTCAAATGGGAGTTATGTGAATTGCTTGGAAATAATTTCTGTTTCGCTTTCTTCGTATCTAAGTGTAGAGGAATGGAGAACCAGAGGACATGAGTTTAAGGTGAGGATGGGGGAGGGGGTAGATTTAATAGGAACCTGAGGAGTAACTTTTTTACACAAAGGGTGCTGGGTGTATGGAACGAAGCTGCCGGAGGAGGTAGTTGAGGCAGGTAGTATTGCAACATTTACGAAACATTTAGACAAATACATGGATAGGACAGGTTTAGAGGGATATGGGCCAAACGCAGGCAGGTGGGACTAGTGTTGATGGGACATGTTTGTCGGTATAGGCAAGTGGGGCCGATGAGCCCGTCTCCACTGTATAACTGCGACTCTAAGAATAAACAGGGTGTATATGTTTTGCAGGCAAATGTTCGAAGAGTGCGGCTCACACTGCATGCTGAAGGGAGCTCAGCCTCGGCGAAAGATGGAAGCAAAAGTAAAGGAGAAACAGAAACGGTGAGTGAAACTTGTCGGTGTCTCTGCAGTGCTGACACCACGAGCATTAATAACAGAGGCACCTGTTTCTGCTGCGGGCTGAACCCAGGGGTCGCTGGAGGAGAGGTCATGCAGGGAACTGTATACAAGCTGGAGAATATTAACGCAGCAATTAATGTAGGTCAGCGAACACAGCCCTGCAAATGATCAGACAGGCAAGGCAACGGTTACGCGAGGGTTGTTGTGGGACCTGCAGTCAGAGGTCTGAACCACTGCTCCGGTGACATGTGTCCAAATCCCACCCTGGCAGCAGGCGAGATTCATTTAATAGATACAGTATGTGATTAAAAATGCAGAGGCAGTAACATTAACCACAAAACTACCGGATTGTCATAAAAATTCAGTTCGTTCAATCATGTTCAGGTCCTGCACATCTACAGGTATTCTTGGCCCACAGATGCCGTTGCTTTTCACTCCTTTCAGTCCGCGGGCCGTAGAGGTGGACAATGTACGCACTGACACAGAATGGATAGTGTACTCTGCCGTGCGGTGATTGTACAGTGTCTCAAGGAAGAAGCACGTTCTTGCGGAAGAAACAGTTTTTATCCACAAGTAGTTGCTCTACTCAACAGCCAAAAATCTGTAGCCTCCCTTTGATCAGTATTTTGTTGGTTCACATGCTTGATCAATTATGTTTTATCATTAATGTTTTATTGTTATTAATGTTTAGTGTTTTCTGAGTCATTCGTAACTGTCACTGTATGTCATGTTGTTACTTGTGGGCGGAGCACCAAGGCAAATTCCTTGTATGTGAATACTTGGCCAATAAACGTACTTACTTACTTACAGGGGAAGGGATAGAAGTCACAGAAGCAGCTGATTACAAAGCAGAGAAACTGCAGTTGCTCAAAATCTCAAACAAAAGCAGCAAATGGTGGAAATACTCAGCAGGTCAGGCGGCATCTGCGGGAAGAGAAACAGGCGAGGTTTCAGGGCAAACTGGTTTGTCAGAACTGGACAAAACAGAAAAATATGTGGTTCTCTGGGCAGGACGAACTCCTGGAGGCAGAAATGTGAAAAGAATCGAGAGAAAGATGCAAATTGAGGGCTGCTGATAGTTTGCTCTCAGATGGTGACAGAGCTCCCTGTGTTTGGAGAAAACAACTGCATCCGTAAGCTCTGGAATTGGCACCAAAATGTCTGTCCCTATAACACCCTCTCTTCCTCTAAGATACTCTCGCCTCTGTCTATGAGTTTCTTTGGTAATTCAACAAAGCTAGACCTTTGCACAGAACATCAGTCTAACCAGTGATCATTGAGGTCTGGTCATTCCTAGCTTAAACAGTAACGCTTGTGACCAATATATGAAAATCACGCTATAAGGACAGGTATTTCTTAAAGATACCCTTGCATCTCACACCTTGACCAACCACTTTATGCTGTTTTGGTTTAAGGACATATTTTATCTGATTCCAGTGACACTTTCATTGTTAAATTTGTGAAAGAGAAAAAGTGAAAGAAAAACACTAACTTTGGAGGGAATGGATAGATGCACGCGAGCTAATGCCCATTTCCCGGCAAGGATGTGGCCTGACCCGCTGGGTTTCTCCAGCATTTGTTCTTTACTCAAGATTCCTGCGTCTGCAGTTTCTTGCGTCTCCAAAGAGAAAATGTTGTCGTGCCGTCGGCAGGAGATAGTTCAGGAGCTGCACCTTACGGGTCTGTCCCACTTACCCGACTTTTTCGCCGACTGCCGGCACCCGTCATAGGTCGGCGGAAATTTTCAACGTTGAAAATTCAGCGGCGACCAGAAAGACGCTCCGACTATTTGGGTGACTAGGAGACTACTCACGACCATACAGGCGACACCCTGGCGACATGTCGCGGGGTGAAGCCCGTATGGTCGTGAGTAGTCGTCCAAAGAGTCGTACCAGTTGTTCTGGTCGCCGCTGGATTTTCAACATGTTGAGAATTTTCGGCGACCTGCAACGACCTATGATGGGTGCCGGCAGTCGCCGGAAAAGGCGCGTAAATGGGACAGGGCCTTCAGACTGCCAGACACCGCTGTCTGAAACCAGAGGCAAAAACATCAAAGTATCAGCAGAATTGTTCTTTCCAAAGTTTATTCGTTCTCCAGTTTATTTGTCACAAGATGTGACAGTGGGTAAACCAATTAGTAATCAAAGTGTCAACTTCCTTCAAATCCCACATGTAATAGACAGGAGGCCATTGGTGGCAGGAAGTCACGTGTGAATCTGTGTTGCAGACCCTAATGTGGTTCTTGAGTTTGAATGGTTTGATCTTTAGGTTTGAATTTAGCGACAAAATACCAAGTTACATGAACAATCCGTTTACAACTCACCCTTGGGTCTTTGGTGTGGATGTGGTCTATATTGACTTTAGCACAGGGTTTGACAAGTATGGTAGGTTGGTCCAGAAGGCGAGGTCACATGGATCCAGGGTGAGGTAGTCGATTGTATGCAAAATAAGCTTGAGGTAGGGGGTAGTGAGATCTTGCTTATGGCCTGCAGTAAGTGGTGTGCCACAGAGATCAGTGCCTGGTCCACTGCTGTTTGTCATTAACAGTTTGGATGAGAATGCAGATGGCATGTTTAGTAAGTTAGTGAATGACTCTAAAACAGGTGAGAGAGTGGATTGTGAAGAAGGTTATCTAAAATTACAACGGGGTTATAATCAACTAGGCCAATAGGCCAGGAATGGCAGATGGAGTACAATTCTTATAAATGCAGTGTTGTATTTTGGTGGGCCAACCCAGGTCCTGAAGCTCGGATGACTCTGTCCCATGCAGTGCTTAGTTTTGACAACAAATGCAGCCCAGTAGTTCTTTCAGTCTACACATACCTTTAAAGCCACCCTGCACTGACAGGAGCTCTCACCAGCCCAGTGAATGGGTTCAATGCATTCTCCACGTGATCCCGTGCATATTATAGGTTTATCCGTGGCCCACTACCCTGTTACAGCGATGTGCACTCCTCTGAACACAGTCTAATAATGCAGCATCAGTGTCCATGTGCACTCTAGGCATCCAGCTCTACTCACTGCCGCCCATCACCATTCTGCCATCTCATGACATTGTCAGGAGCCCAGTACCGTGTCATGAGAAATTTTGCCACAGTATTGGAAAAGCCATCACCTTTGTCCTCATCACAAAGACTGTTCGCCAACCACCGAATCTCGTGCCTGCTTGAGAACTAACCGGGCATGAACCAGCTTGCTCAGAAAATGGATGTATTTGATGCCAACCATATAACCATATAACAATTAAAGCACGGAGACAGGCCCTCTCGGCCCTTCCAGTCCGTGCCGACCAAGTTGAGCTCCAAACCACATATCCACATTCTAACATTGGCCCCCTTTTCCACCATCATAACATTGGCTGACTGTGTTCTTGCCACCACTCAACTGTTTTAAAAACCTTTTCAATGGCTTTATTAGCCCCTTTGATTAATGCCTTGGCATGTTTTGCTACATTAAAGATGCTATGTAAGTAGAAGTTGGCGGGGCACAGAGGCGCAGCGGTAGAGTTGCTGCCTCACAGCACCAGAGACCCGGGGTCAATCCTAACTACGAGTGGAGTCTGTACGGAGTTTGTACGTTCTCCCTGTTACTGCATGGTTTTCCTCCGGGTGCTCCGGTTCCCTCCCACATTCCAAAGAGGTGCAGCTTTGTAGGTTAATTGGCTTCTGGCATCCAATTGGCTTAGTGTCATCCTCTTGCGGATGACACTAAGCTGGGGGGCAGTGTTCGCTGTGAGGAGGATGCTAGGAGACTGCAAGGTGACTTGGATAGGCTGGGTGAGTGGGCAAATGTTTGGCAGATGCAGTATAATGTGGATAAATGTGAGGTTATCCACTTTGGTGGCAAAAACAGGAAAGCAGACTATTATTTAAATGGTGGCCGATTAGGAAAAGGGGAGCTGCAGCGAGACCTGGGTGTCATGGTACACCAGTCATTGAAAGTAGGCATGCAGGTGCAGCAGGCAGTGAAAAAAGCGAATGTTATGTTAGCTTTCATAGCAAAAGGATTTGAATATAGGAGCAGGGAGGTTGTACAGGGTCTTGGTGAGACCACACCTGGATTATTGCATACAGTTTTGGTCTCCAAATCTGAGGAAGGACATTATTGCCATAGAGGGAGTGCAGAGAAGGTTCACCAGACTGATTCCTGGAATGTCAGGACTGTCTTATGAAGAAAGACTGGATAGACTCGGTTTATACTCTCTAGAATTTAGGAGATTGAGAGGGGATCTTATAGAAACTTACAAAATTCTTAAGGGGTTGGGACAGGCTAGATGCAGGAAGATTGTTCCCGATGTTGGGGAAGTCCAGGACAAGGGGTCACAGCTTAAGGATAAGGGGGAAATCCTTTAAGACCGAGCTGAGAAAGACTTTTTTCACACAGAGAGTGGTGAGTCTCTGAAACTCTCTGCCACAGAGGGTAGTTGAGGCCAGTTCATTGGCTATATTTAAGAGGGAGTTAGATGTGGCCCTTGTGGCTAAGGGGATCAGAGGGTATGGAGAGAAGGCAGGTACGGGATACTGAGTTGGATGATCAGCCATGATCATATTGAATGGCGGTGCAGGCTCGAAGGGCCGAATGGCCTACTCCTGCACCTAATTTCTATGTTTCTAAGTTTCTATGTTTCTGTAAAAGTGTCCTAGCGTGTAGGATGGAATTAGTGTGTGGGCAATTGCTGGTCGGAGCAGACTCAGTGGGCTGAAGGGCCTGTTTCCACGCTGTAACTCTAATCTGAACTGAAAGTTGTTCAGTTTCCAAAGCATTATTGTGGTGTTTTCATCAAGCTTTGATCAATTGACTTGCAGTGGGAACGGTGCAAGAGTCCTTTGATTAGGCCAAGCACATCCACCATTGTTTGACCGTGAGTAATAATTGTTTTGATGAGAGATTTGGTGCTGGTAGCAATAATAACAGTGTTTACTGTCAATTCTTGGTATTGGTGGTAGCTGGATTGAGGTAGTGTATGCCTCGTGAACTCAATTTCCACGGATAAAGCCTGACGTGGGGCTCGAACAGATCTCCGAAGCTCTGGGTGAGGAAGGGAGGTTTGATGGTGGCCTCGGGCATCTTCAAAGCATTACCATACACTCGAGAGGCTGGCTGGCACAGTGGCGCAGCTGGCAGAGCTGCCACCTCACAGTTCACAGTGACCCGGGAACTGTCTCACTGTCTGTGTAGAATGTGTACGCTCACCCTGCCACTGTGACATTTCCCAGGGTGCTACAGTTTATGTCCACATTCTAATCGTTCCGTGCATTATCCGAGTCAATGTGCGGGTGAAGCTGTCGTCCGCGAGATTTTCATTGTACCGGCATCTCGCTGCACATGTGCACACGTGACGATAAATACTTGACTACTTACCTGGAATGAGCTGAAGTGGAAATAGTGGAGGCAGATACAAGGACAATGTAAAAACGGTATATAGACAAGCTCATGGGTAGGGCTGCACATAGAAGGTGGTAAATTAATAAATTAAACAGGTGGAAAAACAACAGATCCCAAGCCAATGAGGAGAGAAGGATGTGTTAAATTCCTTTAGTAAATGTTAATTCATAAGGTCATCGGTGACAGGAAAAGAATTAGGCCATTCGGCCCATCACGCCTACTGCCATTCAATCATGGCAGATCTATCTCTCCTAACCCTATTCTCCTGCCTTCTCCACATAACTCCTGAAGCCCGTACTAATCAAGAATCTATCTCAGCTTTAAAAATATCCATTGACTTGGCCCCCACAGCCTTCTGTGGCAAAGAATTCCACAGTTACACCACCCTCTGACTACATAAGTTCCTTCTCATCTCCTTCCTGTAGGAACATCCTTTAATTCTGAGGCTATGACCTCTAGTCTTAGACTCTCCCACCAGTGGAAACATAGTTTCAGAAACAAATTCTTGAGGCTCTAATCCTTAGAGCTGTGGAGCCAGAGTCATTAAGTGTATTCAAGGGTGACGTGTATGTATTTTTTTAGAGTGTCGAGACTTACTGAGATTGGGTAACAAGGTGAAGTTGAGGCCAATGGTCAGGAGTGCCATGGTCTTAGTGCAAGAGTCAAGAGAGTTTTATTGTCATGTGTCCCAGATAGGACAATGACATTCTTGCTTTCAACTCCAATCAACTCCAGGGGCAATGTGCCCTACTTGGGCTCTTCCTTCTCATGTGACTGATACCCCCCATGTTTGTCCACATTAAGAGTAAAGTTAGTAGATGTACAGCACTGGGGATGAAGATAGAGTTAAAGGCAGAGAGGTTCCATGTAAGCAGTGGAGCACTGAAATCCACATCAATGTTAACAAGTAGCTGGACATTTCCATTCATTTTTAATTAAGATAGGGGCACCCATTTGATAAAAGGAGGAGCCTGCTGGGGACCTGCCTTTTGTATTGAGCTGCCTTGCCTTTTGTATCTGCTTTGGTACATTGAGGCAGGTGCCACAACATTAAATACCATCCAGATACGCAATTTCAAAGTCCACATTGCAATCCTTGTGTAATGATCTGATTCACGCACCCTTCCTCTCAAACGTTCCTCCTGAGCTTTCCATCCATCAGAATACAAATTGCACCCAAAATTATGCAAGTATTTTAATGTGCATTCCACCGTCACTCTCTTGCGTACGTATATATGTAATGTTTGCCTCTGGCAGTGACTTCTCCTTTACCTCTTCTAAAAAGAATCGACTTAAAAATATTCCTTTAGTATTGGAGTGCGTATGGTGCAGTTTAAATAATGCACTGAAAATTATTCTCACAAAATCTACGCACGTTAATCCGTGTCTTGTGCATCATCTATGACTAATATTTTAATGATTTGAAAATGATTCTTAAAGAAATCCATAATGTTTGTTTAATTATATCGAGGTACACCTGCTGTTTTTAAATAAATTGTATGCCTTAGGTATCAATGCCCTGAAAGAATAAACTTATATTTCAGTGTCTTCTCAAAGGCTCCCAAACATTGGAGTTAACCAAGACTTACCACAGCGATTAGAGCAATGAAATGGTTAGTTAGTGGGTTGGTCTTGCTGATAGTGTACAGTCGTTACTCCAACGCTTTGTACGTGAGTTTCACTAAACTTGCCCAACTGGGTCATAAAACTCCGCAGTGCAAGTCCTCGGCAATGTCGATTGGAAACATTTCAACCCTCTAACCAAGCAACCACCAGTAATTTTCTCTAAGTTTGGGATGACAAACTTTATGACAACATGCTTTAAAATTTCCGTTCTTTTTCTGACAAAGAATGCTTGTTTAGATGAGGAGTTTGGTTTCTCCATCTGATCAAGAGTGTGAGCAGGTGGTCTGTTTGTGGGGCTCTCTGGGTCTGGGATAGCCATGTCTCAAAGTGCTGCCATTATACTCCGGGCTGCTTCCTTTTTTAACTCTGGAGAAGACGATGAATGGAGGCGGTACTTTTCATACATGACCAGCCCTCGCTAGTCACGGTGGCCACTCAAATAACGCCTCCCAGTTGGTGCATAGGTTTGATACTGAAAACCATCCATCGTCTTTTGTGCTGTACCTCAGCAAGGATGTCAGTAGAAGGGGGAGGATGTTTACAAATATGGAGTTAATATCTTATACAGTGTGTATCGATGGGCCTGTGGTGGTATAAAGGTGATATTAATGTGCCCCTCCATTTATCTTGGCATCTGCTGCACAGAGACAGGCCCTTCTGCCCACTCTGTACGGACTGTCCAACTCCCATTTACACTAAAACTACACTAATCTCATTTTATTCTCCTCACGTCCCATTAATGCCTGAGATTCTACCCCTCGTCTACACACTGGGGGCAAATTACAGCTGCCAAATAACGACCAACTAGTACATCTTTGGGATGTGGGAGGAAACTGGAGAACCCGGAGGAAACTCAACTGGTCATGGGAAGAACGCGCAGACTCCACACAGACAGCACCAGAGGAGAGAATCAAGCCTGAGTCACTGGAGCTGAAAGGCAGCAACTCTACTCGCTGTGCCACTGTGCTGTATTTTCTGTAGCGTTCTCGTCAGTAGCAGTATACTCATTTCTACTCATTTCTAATCTCTTAATTGGCAAACTCTGCCTCCTGAATATTTATTTTAATCTGCTATGCGATCAGTATTAAAAACATGAAGGCAAAGCGTCTGTAGCTGCTCCGTGGAACGCACCTTCCCTGAGTGCTGGAAAGACCATTCTCGGTACTAACCCTGCAGAACTGCGCTGATGATAATAAGCAGCCAAAAACATTCAAGCCAAATGAATAGAGAGGTTTTGTTTGTAGTCTGTGGACAAGGTGAAACCTGGAGCTTTGCCAGAGTATCTGTTGAAGTCTGCTGGCTCCTGTTTGTAGGCAAGCACAGATGTACACTTGAGTGGGTTTGGTGAGTGACATTGAGATGCCTGAGACTAAGCTGATATATAACACGAGAGCAAACACAGCCTTCTCCACAGAGGAGATTGTGCTGAAAAATTGGGTCATCACATCCTCCACATGGGCAAGGGAAAAAGAGCGAATCAATCAGCAACCTCAGGTGGATTGTCCTGTCATTTACCACATGTGCACAGCAAGCACAGATAGGCAAGGTGGAGCAGTGGCAAGATCCTGCTTGAATCAATATCCGAGTCCCTCAGTCTCTGCATTAAAGTGGCAGCGTAATAATGCCATCAAGTCATAGTAGCTGGTTGGCCAAAATCATTTTTTACTTAAAGTACATAAAAAATATACTATTATTAAATCAATGTATTCTATGTACTGTGGCAACATTCCTTATGATGAAGGTTTTTTTTATTGGAATCCAAATTAATCCGAAACGTCCAAACCCGTGGCAGTGGGAAAGATCAAACGTTTTGCAAGATTGAGGATATTGAGCTGAGTGAAGGGTAGAGTTAATAACATGTTAGTCTAAAAACTTCATATAACTGTAGTAAAGTTGATTGTCCAAAACACATGAAGATGTGTGGGAGGTTCTGCATGACATAAGCGAGCACTAGATGGAGAGAGGGAGTTAAAGAGGTTTTAGACTTGTAATGTGTTTCTTTGCTGTCTAATGATCGGAGGGTCAGTGACATGGGACCGTTGGCTTAACACCATCTCCACCTGAGTGGGAGAAGGTATTGAGAGAATGGAAGAGCCAGGAAGTTAAAGCATGGCTCAGGACATTGCTGAAGGGAAGGCTATTGCATCTTGGATGGGGAATCTGAATCGTTTAAGTTTATTGTCTTGTGTACCGAGGGACAATTGAAAAGATTTTTTTTTAATGCAATCCAGTCAAAGAAAAGACGATACGTGGTTCCAATCAAGCTGGTCACAGTGCACAGATAAAGGATAAAAGTTACAACATTTAGTGCAGGATATAACAATTAAGTCCAATAAATTCCGAATAAAGATTATTTAAAGGTCTCCAATGAGGTAGATGGGAGGTCAGGGCTGAACGTTAGCTAATGAGAGGACCTTTCAGTTGCCTGATAACAACTGGGAAGAAACTGTTCCTGAATCTGGACCAGAAATTGGTTTGAGTTAAAAGGAGATCGGATCTATGGAGCGAACTACTTTAGGTAAATGTACACAACTGGCCAAACATCTCCGTAACAGTGGCGCAGTGGTAGACTACCTTACAGTGCCAGAAACCCGGGTTTGATCCTGGTGCTTGTCTGTATGGAATTTGTACGTTCTCCCCGTGACCTGCGTGGATTTGCTCTGGGATCTTCGGTTTTCACCCACAGTCCAAAGACATACAGGTTTGTAGGTTAATTGGCTTGGTATAAATGTAAATTGTCCCTAGTGTGTGTAGGATGGTTTTAGTGTGCGGCGATCGCTGGTCAGTGCGGACTCGATGGGCCAAAGAGCCTGTGTCTGTTTCTCTTAACTAAACTAAACTAAATACTGGCAAGCGGGATTCGTATAGATAAACACCAGTCTATGTTGCAATCCACGGTGTAGCCGTCCAGTTTTCATGAAAATTTTAGCAATAAATAATCTCATCAGTGAATGAATGATGGTTCTGTAATTCCACATTTCCACAAAGTTAGCACACAAAATCCGAAACAAAACCAGGTACCTGAAGCTGCGAGGGAATAACGCTACCGACAGCACCACCCTCACATGTGAACATACAGCCGTGTGCTTACCACTGCCCCACCCAATGGAATCAGGCCAACAGAATGTGTAAGAGAGAATTACCTGCAGTCGTAGCTGATTTATTATTGTCACGTGTACTGAGATATAGTGACAATATTTGTTTGCGTGCTATCCAGACAAATTATACTCTACATGAGTGCAATCAAACAGGTAGTGCAAAGAGAAAAATACCAGAGTGCCGACTACAGTGTTACAGTTGCAGAGAAACTGCAAGTAAAAAAGTACAATGTCTATAGTGAAGTAGGTTGGAAGATCAGGACCACAACCTAACTTATGAGAGGACAGTTCAGTAGTTTGATCAGAACAGGAATATGCTGAGAGAATAGAATGACTGGGCTTGTACACACTGGAATTTAGAAGGAGGAGAGGATATCTTATTGAAACATGTAAGATTATGAAGGGTTTGGACACACTAGAGGCAGGAAACATGATCCCGATGTTGGGGGAGTCCAGAACAAGGGGCCACAGTTTAAGAGGTAAGCCATTTAGAACGGAGACGAGGAAACACTTTTTCTCACAGAGAGTTGTGAGTCTGTGGAATTCTCGGCCTCAGAGGGCAGTAGAGACTGGTTTTCTGGATAGTTTCACGAGAGAGCTAGATAGGGTTCTTAAAGATAGCGGAGTCAGGGGAGATGGGGAGAAGGCAGGAACGGGGTACTGATTGAGGATGATCAGCCATGATCACATTGAATGGCGGTGTTGGCTCGAAGGGCCGAATGGCCTACTCCTGCACCTATTGTCTATTGTCTATTGAAAGAAGCTGTTCCTGAATCTGGTGGCACTTGCTTTCAAGCTTTTGTATCTTTTAATTCCCTGGAAAATGTGTGCTGCATCCCATCTCTCAGGAGGTGTGTGTCAACAAAGGCGGCAGTGATGAAGGGAGTAACTGTGCCTTCAGTCTGCCAGAGTAGCCTCTGGTCCATTAACGTTGAGGCTGTTTACAGATCAACACCTCAGATCTGGCAAAAGAAACTCATGGACTCAGGGCGGCACAGTGAGCTGGTAGAGCTGCTGCCGGCCACATGTTGCCAGAGACCCAGGTTCAATCCTGACCCGTACATTCTCCCTGTAACAGTGTGTTTTCCTCCCACACCTCCATTTTGTGTGGGTTTGTATGTTAATTAGCCTCTGTAAAATTGCTCCCAGCGTATAGGGTATGGATGAAAAAGTGGGATAACACAGATCTAGCGTGAATGGATGATCAATGGGTAGTGTGGCCCCAAAGGGCCTGTTTACCTGTTGTGTTTGTAAAAGAACTCAACAACAGTGGTACTGTCTCCTTGTGCTTCTGGGAACTGGGTTATCTAGTGCAGACATCTCAAGGCAATGGAAGCGTATCAGCAACCCTCTCTCTGTATAAACCTCCCCATACACTGGGGGGATAAGCAAACCTGTGTCGGTGTCTACTCCCAGGCCAATGTTCCCAGCACTGAAGCCCAGGTTAATCTGCTCCGTTGCGCAGGTCACTTTGTTTACCACCGACTCCCAGGAACCTCTGGCCCATGACTGCTCAACGTGGAGAAGGAGTATTAAAACTTTTATTGGGAACCTGAGGTTATGGTTTGGGAACACATAGAAGCCCAGTGTAAATGGCTAAAGGGACATCACATCACCAACTACCGATCAGCTGCCTTAGTACACGTCTGTGGAGGAGACTGTAATTCCCACACTGGCCACTGATCCCACAGAACCAGAGTGAACGCAAGTCATCCATCCCAAGAAACTGTCCAAGTACAAGACTCGTTTCATAATCACATTCTGAATCGCCTTCCTATTGTGTGCCCCGTGGTTTCTCAGTGGCGCCAATAACTTGCAGGAATCTTGTGGTCAGTTCGGCAGCAAGATGATGCGCATAATGGCATCTGTTGCAAAAGGATCAGATATTTGAATGCAGTTTGAACGCAAAATGCCGGGAGCAGGTGGACAGACTTGGATTGTTCTCTCTAGAACATTGGAAGCTACAGGGAGACCTGACAAACGTATATAAAATGATGACAGCTAAAGATAGGGTAGGCATTTAGAACCTTTTACATAGGATGGAAACAAATCAAATACTAGAGGGCATGACTTTAAGGTGAGGCGAGTGAGTAAGTAAGTACATTTTATTTATATAGCACGTTTAAATCAACTCGAGTTGAAACCAAAGTGCTTTACATAGTTTCCGTTCATCCATAGAAAAATTAAAAAAAAGAAAAATGACACAACACATTATAGAATTCAACATGAACGTCCCCCCACAACAGAATCAACATTTCCCACTGTGGGGAAAGGCATCAGAAAGTTGTCCTCTTCCTCTGTGATCGTCTGAGGTCAGGGCCTCCGCAGCCAGTCCGATGTTTTCAGGCCCTCTTGCCGGGAAGACGGAACTCCGGCATCAGGCGAACACTCCTCAGTGGCTTGGAAATGTCTGGAGCGGCCGCTTCCTCCCCGAATACTGCGGCACCCGGAAGTCGTCAGGCTGCGCTGGGTGAGGGCCTGGAATGTGCTGCTGAGACTGGTGGTTGAGGCAGATACAAGAGTACGATAGTGGCATTAAAGACACTTTTGGACAGGCATATGGATATGCAGGAAAAATGGAGGAATATGGATTATGTGCAGGCAGATCAGGGTTGGTCTTGGTTTAATGCTTGGCACGGACATTGTGGGCTTAAGGGTCTGTCCTTGCACTGTATTCTTCTATGGTCTATTAATCTCACTCATTCTCACACTGATGTTCCTTCAAAGGTCACCTAATCCAACAAAGAATGTAGTTTTAGTCTGCCCACATTACGGGTTGAAATATTTTATATTCATACATACCTATACAATTATATATACATACCTTAAACTTAATCAGCATGTTGATTCAGAAACACCTTTATGTACTTGAAAGACTTTACCCTAGTTAAACAAGAAATGTAAAAAAAATCAAAACATTTCTACAGCGATACTAAATAAAGAAGCCACACAAACACTTTGGGCATTTACACATCAAATACAGTTTGGTTTAGTTCATTATTGTCACATGTGCGGTACAGTAAAAGGCTTTTGTTTGTGAGGCTACACGGTGCTGGTGGAATCTTCAGACTTGGGGCCTGAGGAAAATGGTTGCTGAATAGTGCCCTGTTTATATATCATGAGTCCCTAGTCTTCCCCAGCATCGCTGCCTTGGGCAATGTAACAGGACCCCACTACGCCCGGATGCATGTAGTGATAGGAATGGGCAGATGAAGGGAGGAACACGGTCACAGTGGAATGGACCCATTGCTATCAGCCCCACACCCTCTCACCCCCAACACCACACCCCTCGGTACTCTCATCCCCCATAGTCTTCAACCCCCACACCCCGAAACCACATGCTCTCACAACCCCTCATCTCTCTCCTCCCACAACCCCACACCCCATGATGGCATGTGTTGAAACCTGAATGCCAGTGAATTAGATAACAAAATACTGAACGATTCTCACATTCTATTTTTAACAGCTGAAAATATGTGGACCTGCAAGTCTTCTGGCAGTTTCCATTGCGTTGGTTCTGGACCAACAGAATGTGCAATAATTATAAATTGTCAGCACACAGACGTTGCTTACTCAGTGCAGCCACAGTTACTCGAACCCAGCTGGTTAAACCTGATAACCTTGAAACAATGTCAGAAATTAAAGTTAATTTATTTTCTCCCTCTCCCAGTTTTGATGAAGAATCTGGGATCTCTTCCTCTCTCCACAGACGCTGCCTGTTTCTGACGTTTATTTTCTTTATTCCACCATTTCCAATGCAGACAGCATGGCAGTATTCCACTTACATGGTCAACCAACACAAACGTTCTTTTCATTGACTTATCATTGACATAACCAAAGTCTACATATACCAGAGACCACAAGAGATGGAACCTCGAGCAAAAAAAAACAAACTGCCGGGGAAAATCAGTGGGACAGGCAGCATCTGAGATGGGAAATGGAAATGACATTTCAGACCATGACCCTTCTTCAGACATGTGGAGTAGAGGGGAGATAGCTGGCAGAAAGAGGCGAGGGGAAGGGGTGGGAAAAGAGGTGGCAGGTCAGGAAGTGTTAATTGGCAGATGAGAGAAGGGTGGAGATAGAAAGAAGCTGAAGGCAGATAAGGCAAAAGGGTGCAGGTGTTGGACTCCAGATCAGGAAGGAATGTTGGGAGTGAAATGTAAAACGGGAGAGGGAGGGAGAGGGGGTGGAATTGAACCTACCCTGCAACTTCATTCAGTCTCACAGCAATCACGCCAGAGATTAAGGCCTTAATCCCTGGCCTTTATTCCAACCATGCAGCTATCGACCCCTCCTCCACCCCCTCGCCCATGTCCACCTATGGCCTTCCACACTTTCTCCTGCCCCTGCATCTTCTTTTCCCAGCTTTCTCCACAAACCCCATCCTCCCAACAATCAGTCTGAAAATGGACCCAACCCGAAACGTCACCGATCCATGTTCTCCAGAGATGCTGCCTGACCCATCGAGTTACTCCGGCATTTTGTGTCCATCTACGGAGTAAACCGGCAGCTGCTGTTCCTTTTTTCTACCACTAACTAACCAAGGCCAAGTCGGGTATCTCCCTCCTTAAGCAGAAACAACACTCTGAATGGTCTCCCAAGCAGAGCAGTGGAAGCAACAAGCCTGCAATATTTACAGTCCATTTGGACGAGTCACTCTTGGGAGATGGAATGAGGGACCTTTGAAATCGTGTGATCTTAGTTGTATTTGGCCATGGATGGATGGGACCTTTAGCCTGTTGCTTTGCTTGTATTTGGTTCTCATTTGTGGGATTTTAGTGTATCTGTTTCTTCACCAGTTCGTTACTTGGTCGGACCATTGCTAGGATGGGAGTGACTCTTGACAATATCTTTCGCCCCCTGAAATCGGAGGTCGTCTGAATGTCCTGCAGAGGTTTGCACCTGTATAAGCGGCTGCCTGACCTGACCCACTGTGGTTCGGCTGTGCAGCCATTGCTGCCGTAATGGCCAGTTCATTGGCTATATTTAAGAGGGAGTTAGATGTGGCCCTTGTGGCTACAGGGATCAGGGGTATGGAGAGAAGGCAGGTACAGGATACTGAGTTGGATGATCAGCCATGATCATATTGAATGGCGGTGCAGGCTCGAAGGGCCGAATGGCCTACTCCTGCACCTATTTTCTATGTTTCTATGTAATGTGGCCACAGCTGATAAACTGTACAGTGTTTTGCCAAGACAACGTCATGGCAACATGAGAAGGTTTGGTCTCCCCACCTCCAGAAGGATACGTTTATCTTGAAGCCGGTGCACTGTAGATGATTCCTGGGGTGAAAGTGTCATTTTGTGAAGAGAGGACTGAGTAAAAGGATTTCTGCAGAGTAAGAAAGTGGGAGGTGTTGCCATTGCGATCTGCATGCTTCCAAGGGAGCTGATGAGGTAAATACTGTTCGGTCATTTCCATTAACTGCAGATGGGAGAAGGGGCAAGTCTCTCAAGTTTGAAGGGAGGAGAGTTTCCTTTGTGCACAGGAGTGAGTTTCTTACTTGGGGTGTTGCAGGCTGCTCATTCACTTGCCGTGCTTATGGCTCGGAATCTTGGACTCAGAGAATGTGGAGATTAGGTAGGGATGTTGATAAGGCACAATGGCAGAGTAGATGTGGTCAAATCTGCCCGCGTTTCTGAACCACTTGGTGATTTTTGAGTTTATTTCCGGTTGTAGGTTAACATCACACAACATCACGAGCAGAATTTCCCTACACCGTGGAACTGAGGTTTATATGGTCAGATCCAGGTTGTTAATCTGCAATGCAAAGTCCCTTGTAGCTACCATAGTTACATCATGGCATGAAAGCTCAGTGTTAAAGCTTTAAATCACCACATCCTCTTAGTCCAAGATTCCGAGCCATAAACACGCCAAGTGACTGAGCAGCCTTCAATGCCCCAAGTAAGGAACTCAATAGATTTCGATCCTGTGCACAAAGGAAACTCTCCTCCACTTCAAAAAGCAAACTGGTGGAGGAACTGAGCAGGTCAGGCAGCATCTGCGGAAGGAAATGGACAGATGACAATTCGGGTCGGGTCCCTTCTTCAGACTGATCAAAGTCAGTATTAACATTGGCTGCTCCGGAATGCTGCTGTGGGCTCAGATGGTGAGTGCAATGTGGAACTGTCTCCTGGAACTGGTACCTCAGCCTTAAATCTCTTGGATATGCTGAGCTGTCTGATCTAAGGCACCAGAGACTTTAAGATCGATATAGAGAACAATCCAAGGGTGAAAAGGGAAAGAATAAGAACAGCTTAGGAATTGGAAGAAGGAAAATCAGGATGCAATAGTGCAGGTGAACAGAAGCAGGAATAGAGAGAGGGTGTTAAAGGCAACAAGATGCAGACTTTCTGTTGAATTTGTGCAAATACATCATGTACTTGTGTTTGTTGTAATTCTACGTTAATACATGTTTGCTTTAAGGTTCAAGTAAATTCACTGCACGCAGTATGTTCAAAGCTATGCAGATAATTATGTGAATGCAAGTGTTATTGAGAAGGATTCCAGGCCAAAGGTGTACGAGACCAACATTGAAGGTGGTTGGGTTCCAGTAGCAAGCAGTTCAGAGGTGGGAAGAACAGTTTGTAGCGAAGGGGTTTAGAGATGAGAGCGCTAAAAAAAAAAGAAAATTAGTTCATCTTTATTCAATTAAAGGTATAAATAAATATTTATGTCCACAATTAATAACTGGTAATTCCATGAGATTATTTCTATATAAGGGGTAAGCAGAGCAGCACGTATCTGTGAGTAGAGGTGGTGGAAGCAGATATGATAACAAGATTGAAAAGACATTTAGACAGGCACGTGAACGGCAGGGAATTGAGGGATAAGGACCAAATGCAGCCATCATGTTAAGATTAGTTAAGTAGGCATCATATTTGGCACAGAGATGATGGGTCGATCGGCTTGTTCCTCTGCTTCAAGGGGTGTGGGGAGAAGTCAGGAACAGGGTACTGATTGTGGATGATCAGCCATGATCACAGTGCATGGCGGTGCTGGCTCGAAGGGCCGAATGGCCTACTCCTGCACCTATTGTCTATTGTTTGTGGTTCTAACTGAAGTGACTAAGTGGCCTGTCATTTCTTGCAGCCTCTTCACAATGGCTTTGGTGCATCCTCCACTCCCAAAGGCACGGTGTACGGTGTGGTGCAACGAGCGGACACAAATAAAGCAGAGGTGGTTGTGTATGAATGGTCGGTTAACCAGCTGAAAGAGGAAATGAAATACATCAAGGAGGTAGGTGATGGTTAATGATATCTGGGGAGGGGAGGGGGGGTGGTTCTGGTCCATGGGCACTGTTTGTTCAAAGGTTAAAATCCACATCAGTTCAGAGGTCGTCAAGTGAACATGGTTTCACAGCCCCAGACTCAGAGACAGCTCTCCATTAGGTTTCAGTGAAGCGTTGCCCTGACAGCAGGTGGCTTCAGCGGGGGGTAAACAGGCGGCTGAGAACTTCATCCCAGTGGAGGGTGAATGGACAGGCAACGCCAGGTGAGGGTCGTTCATCAGTCTGAAGGAGGATCCTGACCCAAAACATCATCTTGTCTGAATTCCTCCAGCACTTTGCTTTTAGCATAAAAACAGCAGAGGGATTTCGAATTGACTTCGTAAATGTTGAAGTCCTTTTGAACATTGGTTTGGTCAAGATGTATCCACATGCGCCCTTGCAGTCAGACACAACCTGTGGTCCTGAGAGGCGTCTGAGGAGGAGAAAAGAAGTCTTGCGGAAAAAGTGCAAGTCTGTATCAAACCTGCAGCATGTCCCAGACACGCCTTGTTCACCACAGTGTGGCAACGTGCTGTGCACAAAGACATTGATACTTCTCTACACTGGCCTGTCCCACTTTCACGACCTAACTCACAACCTCTGCCGAGTTTGCCCTTGACAGACTCGCAGCATGGCCATCACGAGGTCGTAGGTAAGTCATAGGGAGGTCGTAGGTAGGTCGTGATGCTAGTCGTAGCTACTCGTGGCATCAAGTAGGTCGGGGCGTTTTTCTAGTCTGATGAAAAATGTCCGCGAGTAAAAAAGGTCGTGAATTAGGTCGTGAAAGTGGGACAGGCCCTTAATTCTACACACATCAAACACGGGGTTGGCGGGCCAGAAAAGTTGCTTGCAACAAGGAACTGACATACAGATAAAAAACTAAAGCTGGCATTTTAAGAAGGAATTGAACCTTGCTGTAAAAAGAAAGAAAAAAATTGCAGTTGCCTCAACTTGATTGGCGCACAGCAATATTGAAAAGGACTTTAACATTTAAGAAATCAATTTAAAATTCTCTCGCTGTTATACTAAAAGCAAGTTGCTGGAGGAACTCAGCAAATCAGGCAGCATCTATGGAGGGAAATGGACAGACAGTGTTTCCAGTCAGGGCCTTTCTCCAGCTTGATGAATGGTCCATACCTGAAATCGTCTGTCCATTCCCCCATGGATGCTGCCTGGCCCGCTGGTTCTCCAGACCCCAGCACTTGCAATCTATTGTGTCTGCTGTTATTGTTGTTGAATAACAAAGCAATTCGGTACGCAGTGGTGAGATGGCGGGGCTGCTGGTGTGAGATATATCCCACAGTCCACACTGACAACCTCCACACCATTAGCACTTCAGTGCCAGAACCAATGCCTGCTTCTGGGTCCACTGGAGGTAAAAGATGGGTTTATAAAGACAGTTTAAGAGATGGTCTGGAGGAGTTCATGCACCAGTCCTGGTGATCCCAGGATCAAACGCAGCGAGGTTGGAGAGGCAAAGAGAACAATTTAATTCTAGTCCTCTGATCCACGTGTCCCAGGCCATAGAGTCATGGCTAAGATTCATCTGCAAGTTATTCCTTTAGAAAAAGGTGAGAGAAGTCCTCTGACTTAGAGCTAGCTGGTGGTTGAAGAGAACGTGTCCCCGTGTTGACGGACGTGTTGTCTGTTTATCAGGTGCGGCAGTCATTGGAACAAGTCCGAAAGCAAATGTTTGGCGAGTTCAATGGGATGAAGGAGAAAATGCAGCAGCTGACAGATGAAATGAAGGTGAGTGGATACAACTACACGGCCTCTGCCTGCGGTCAGCTCATCTCCAACAGATACAATACAACCAATGGTTCAGCTCCTCCCCACCTGGAATGATAGCTCTGGGCTTGCTCCCCGAGGCGAGCTTTAGCCTTTGTGAATGGATCAGCACTTCACATGATTTCACAAGCAACCAAGTCAGGAAGAATGTTTAACAGGCAAACATTTCACTCAGTTAGTCAATGTCTACTCTGAAGAAGGGTCCCGACCCGAAACGTCACCTATCCATGTTCTCCATATATGCTGCCTGACCCGCTGATATTCCAGCTGCTCTAATGCTTCCTTCTTTGCCTCCACTTTAACACAGTCCATTGCTGGAGTTAAGAGGCAGTTAAGCACATTTTTGTTTGTTTGTTTGTTTGTAAACCAGCATCTGCAGTTCCTTGTGTCTCTCGTCAATGTGTAATGCTTTGATTCACTTCCCAATCCCAGGAAAACCCAGGCTGGGTTCTCCTCCAGGAGTTTTTCCTACACTTGGTCAGCCGACAGGGTTCCCCAGCAATCAAGAACAAAGTGCGGAGTTACCGTGCACACTCGTGACCTCCTGCACCCCCTCAAGTTAAGGGCTCACTTCTCTACCTCCACCCACTGTAAGCCCTCAATGTTCACCCCTGCCTACCTGCCCGCACTTGGCTCAAGACGTTTCCATAAATTGTGCTGCAAAACTGCCGTAAAACTTCAATTAAAAAAAAAACCCAGATGATTTTATATCCAAAGTAGCTGGCAATAATTGTGGATCATATTGAATGGCAGTGTTGGCTCAAAGGGCCAAAGTCCTACTCCTGCACCTATTGTCTATTGATTTTTCATTTACATTGTTCCAATTTTGTTATGGGTGTGTTTAATGACATGTTTTAAATGTTTGAGAATATGATGCACTCCCTTTTTGCAAATAATGTCGAGAAGAAAATATGAAGTTATTTCATGAATGTTAAAAGAAAGGCGGGTACATGTTTGTGACATTTTTTGTGAGGGTGAAACATTTGTTGTGCACCTTCCTTCAGTCAGAATGTGTAAATCTGGGACAAAGTGTCTCAGCAAACTATCAGCAAAACATAATGTTCAGGTTTGGCCTGGTACACAAGGAGGGCATCATAGTTGAAGATTTAAGAAATATTGGCTCCTTGTAAAGCAGCTTCCATGCTCAGATACCATTAAAAGTACAAAATTTTGTAATATCTTCATTTGATTCATTCTTTGAGTCAAGAGAATCAAGAATGTTTAATTGTCAACAGAACAATGACATTCTTCCAACAACAGCTTAAAAGGCATGTGAACACAATGCAAACAGATAATATATATTAGACAAACATTCAAAAAATTTAATAATCCCAATACTAGTGCAAAAAGCCCAAAGCCCTGAGTGCAACCAAGGGCAGTCCATGGTTGAAAGTTGAGGTTCGTGTTATGTGGTGTTCAAGAACTTGATGGTTATTGGGAAGAAGCCATTCTTGAACTTGCTGGTCATGGTGTTAAATGGCCATCACTGGCAAAGCCAACATTTATTGCTCATCTCTAATTGCCCTATTTTTATATTCTATCTATGTTTGTAAGGTGGAGATTGACAGATTCTCGATTAGTACGGGTGTCAGGGGTTGTGAGGAGAAGGCAGGAGAGGGAAAGATAGATCAGCCATGGTTGATAAGCGGAGTAGACTTGATGGGCCGAATGGCCTAATCCGACTCCTATAACGTATGAACTCTATAGTGCTTCTGGTGAAGGGACAGTCACAGCGCAGTTGGGGAGGGATTCTCCGGATTTGGAATAGGTGAGCATGAAGAGTGGTGAACAGCAAGTCAGAATAGTGTGCACCTTAGTTTGTACCTTGGAGGGTGCCATGCAGTGGATGGTGTTCCCATTTGCCTTAAACTCAACGGTAGAGGTTCTAAGTTTAGGAGGTGTTGCCAGCGTAGCCTAGGTGTGCAACTGCGGACTATTTTGCAGATGGTACACGCTGCACAAATTGTGTAGTGGGAAATGGATGTCGGGGCTGGCTGGGGAATTTTCATAAACCTGCATTTCAATTACATTGACTGGCAGTCTGCAACAGTCCTCAGTTGTACGGAGACAATGTGCCATCTGCTGGAGGTGATGGGTATTTCTGCTTCTTCACTCCAGCAATGGACTGTGTTAAAGTGGAGGCAAAGAAGGAAACATTAGAGCAGCTGGAATATCAAATACCATTATCCAGTTATCGGGAATTAAAATCAAAGAACGACACAAATTGCTGGAGTAACTCAGTGGGACAGGCAGCATCTCTGGAGAGAAGGAATGGGTGACGTTTTGGGTCGAGACCCTTCTTCAGTTGCCTTTACCAGTCTGTTGCCGTTATTGATGGAAACCTTGCCTGTACCCAAGTAACTCTAACCCTCAGTTCTCAAGGAGACAGATCCCATCACCTAAACAAGGGACGGGTAATAAATGGAATCACTCTCCCCGCTCTCCAAATCCTGTGAATTAATAATAACTGTATGGTTAATGAGTGAGAAACAAACTGCTGGAGTAACTCGGCAGGAAGAAGGATCACATTCTCAATCCTCAACTGTCCACTTCCCTCCACGGATGCTACCTGACCCGCTGAGTTCCTCCAACAATTTTTCTTCTTAGCACAAGATTCCAGCATCTGCAGGCTCTTGTGCCTCCAGCATGGTTAATCATTTTCTTCAATGAAAATCAGCATGGGGATTTTTGAGCCAGGCTGGAATTCTCTCCCCGGTAGTCGGGGACAGTTAGCTCTTTCAAGACAGGGAGGAAGAGGTTTTCAAATGAGGGAACAGCGAGCCAGTGCGGGTATGTGGATGAATGTGAGTGTGAGTGTGCGTGTGTGCGGGGGGATGGAGGGAAGGGGAGAGGGAAGAGGGAAGGGAAGGGGGTCGGCACAAAGTAAAATGGGATGAGTGTAAAGTGAGGGCTTGGTGGTGGGCAAGGACTCATTGGGCTGAAGGGACTGTTTCCCTGCTGTATTACACTGCCCACTATAATCAGATGGAGAGGTGGAACAGCTCCCCAGTCGCGAAGCTGCTCCTCATTTATACGTTCGTGTGATTCAGTTCCTCAGATGTGGGGATTGGGGCTGCAGATGCAGGAAGTATTGGATTGCCGGCCAGTCAGTGGGGACGCTGAGCTCCACAACTACCAGCCGGGCCAAGAGCCTGCAGGCACAGCGCCGATTGGCCCCAGCTGTGTTCCCTGCCCCGCTGCACATTTCCAGCTGTTCCCACAGCTGCCTGGTCTTCCTGGTCGAACCCCTCCCCGGCCAGTAACGTTTCAACATTGGAATCCCCCAAACCACCCGGGAATCAACATACTTTGATAAAACATTTTCACAATCAGGTCCAGGAAAACGTGTCGAATCCCCTGGTAGGCCGCAGTTGGCTGGAGGCACAAGAGACACAGATGCTGAAATGCAGGGTCTTGACCCGAATTGTTCACCGTCTCTCTTCCTCCACGCATGCTGCTTGACCCGTTGAGTTCTTCCTGCGAAGATAGACACAAATTGCTGGAGTAACTCAGCCGGACAGACATCATCTCTGGAGAGAAGGAATGGGTGATGTTTCGGGTCAGGGCCCTTCTTCAGGCCAGCATCTGCAGTTCCTTCCTGCACACGAGTTCTTCCAGCAGCTTGTTTTCTGTTTTGCCGTGTCCTGACGGAGCGTGACTGTCCATTTCTTGTGTTTCAGGCATCGGAGACGCGGCAAACAAACCTGAAGAAGGATGTAGACAGCAACTCCTCGGCCCTGGACCAGTACAAGCAGATGAACAACTCCCTGACTGCCATGACGTTAGACTTGCAGGTACAAACTCATCGCTCACTCTGCTTGCAGCTGCCGATGCTCCGGACAGGCTGGGGAGGGCAACCACTACCAGTTTGTTCCAGACACACCAAGGACGGTTCACAAAATGGAGGCAGGAAGCAGGGTGGCTCATCAGAAATGGCCTCTGGAAATATACTTGAGATGCTGCCCAAACACTTATTTGGAAATCTAAGCAGCTCCCTATGAATACACTACAAACCATCTGGTGATATGAGTATGGGAATAAGGTAGAACAGTGTGGAGTGGATGGAGTGGGGCTTCTTTAAATAATAGAGTTGTAAGGCAAAGCAGCAGGACCTTTGGCCCTACACACCTCTGCTGACCAGCATGTCTATACTAACCCCGCTTGCCAGCGTTAATTCCATATTCCTTTACCCCCTGCCTTATTGCCTGTCTAGATGTCTCATAAATGTCACCGCTTCTGCCTCCACCACCTCCTTTGGCAGTTTATTCCAGATACCGACTATCCTTTGAATGAAAAATGTACCCCTCAGACCCCCTTTAAGCCTTTGTCCCTCTCACCTTAAGCAATGCCTTCTCATGTCAGATACTTTACCATGGAAACGTTGGCTATTGTCACATTGTTAGCAGAAATCAGAGAAGGTGTCAGAAGTTGTGGGGAGAAGGCAGAAGAATGGAGTTAGGAGGAAGAAATAGATCAGCCATGATTGAATGGCAGAGTAGACATGATGGGCCAAATGGCCTAATTCTACTCCTATTCCCTTATGAAATCTGCAGCTTCAACTTTCAATGGATTGACTGTCACATAGCTGCCATTCCCATGACCTGGTGACACCCAGGAGATTAAGTACCTGTGTCAAGAGCAGAGGTGACCCTCTGAGTCAGGAGCCTGTGCTGTGGGATGCAAAGGAGGAGAATGCCTCGATGCTTTATCATTCAGCATCATCCCCACATTACTGCACAAAACATAATGAATGATCAAAGTTAGCAGCTGAACAGTGAAAAGACTAGGCTTGTATTCACTGGAGTTTAGAAGGGTGAGGGGAGATCTTATAGAAACATATACAATTATAAAAGGACTGGACAAGCTAGATGCAGGAAAAATGTTCACAATTTTGGGCGAGTCCAGAATCAGGGGCCAGTCTTAGAATAAGGGGGAGGTCATTTAGGACGGAGGTGTGAAAATACTTTTTCACCCAGTGAGTTGTGAATTTATGGAATTTCCTGCCACAGAGGGCAGTGGAGGCCAAGTCACTGGATGGTTTAAGAGAGAGTTAGATAGAGCTTTAGGGGCTAGTGGAGTCAAGGGATATGGGGAGAAGGCAGGCACGGGTTATTGATAAGGGATGATCAGCCATGATCACAATGAATGGCGGTGCTGGCTCGAAGGGCCGAATAATCTCCTCCTGCACCTATTTTCTATGTTTCTATGTTTCTAACAAAACAAATTGTACAAGCTTGAAATAATTGTTCCAGAATGGATGGTTAACATTTTGTTTAGTTAATGATTTAACATGGAAACAAGCCCTTCGACCCACCGAGTCCATGCCGATTATCGACCACATGTTCACACCACTTTTGCATCCATTCCCTGCACACTTGGGGCAATTTACAGATGCCATTTAACCTACAAACCTGGTCTTTGGGATGTGGGAGGAAACTGGAACACGCCAAGGAAACCCACACAGTCACAGTGAAAACATACAAACTCCACACAGACAGCTATCAAGATCAGGATCGAACCCGGTTCTCTGGCGTTGTGTGAGGCAGTGGGTTTACCAGCTGTGCTGCCCCAATTTGCTGCCAACGGGCCAGGATTTGTAACCAGATGCTTTGTTTTTTATCAGCGGACCCTCTTGGATTCAGCAGTAGATGCCACCCAGAGGCAGGAGAAAATAAGAGAGGTCCAAAAGTCGTATAAACAGTCACAGGAGCAAATAAAGGAGAAGGATCTTCAGATACAGAGTGCACAGATGGAGAACCAGATCCTGAAACTTAAGGTAAAGAGCACAGTGAGAGTTGAGAAAGTGGTCTCCGTGTGTGGAAACATAAAACAAGGAAATGGTTCTTCTGGGTACAGCAAGTGGGGGCAACACACAACATTTCACTGAATGTGAAGGAAGGAACTGCAGATGCTGGTTTTTCCGCTTCTATAGTGATCGTAAAGTTTTTTAATGCAATTTTTAAGTATTTGAAGCATGAGGTAATACGTTTGTTCTTGGCGTCTTGTGCTGCCATCTCTGAGAATTGTTGATGTGATTGGCTGTTCAGCCACATTAATGACACCTCTATTGTAAGAAGCTGGACATCTCTTTGAAAGGTGCCTGATGGCAACCAAGGCCTGGAAAATATGTTTCAATGAGGTTCAGGCCAGTGACAACTTTATCACCGTCTTCTGGTCTTTAATGCCCCTGTCCCACTTAGGAAACCTGAACGGAAACCTCTGGAGACTTTGCGCCCCACCCAAGGTTTCCGTGCGGTTCCCGGAGGTTGCAGGTAGTGGAAGGTAAGACCTTTTTTTCACCCAGTTTTATTCCACCAGGGAGGTCTTACCTTCCACTACCTGCAACCTCCGGCAACCACCTTCAACTAGCATCGCAACCAGCTTCGACTAAAAAATTACCGATTTTTAAAAACGGCAACCTATTTTTAGTCGCGGCCGTTTTTTAATTTTTTGAAATAATCGCCGGAACATAGAAGAAGCGGAAACCACTTTTGACCATTAGGGAGACTGACAAAAACCTCCGGGAACCGCACGGAAACCTTAGGTGGGGCGCAAAGTCTCCAGAGGTTTCCTAAGTGGGACAGGGGCATTACTATTGCAGGAAGTAATGGGATCCTGGCTAGGTTCCCCATTTGAGACAGCAAAACTCTTTGACAGAGGTGTGGCATCATGACAGAGTGGTTTACTAAAGCAGGTGGGATTCATGAATAGAGGACCAGAGTACAAAATCAGAGTTGGTGCATTGAACGTACCAAACTCTAGTTAGACCACGCCTGAGTATCGGATGAAACCTGGTATTCGCATTTTGGGAGGAATGAGATGTTCCAGAATGGATTGTTAACATTTAGCAAAGGATTTCAGCTGCTCGAGGGATTAGATGGAGAAACTGGCTTTGCTCTCTTTGGAGCAAAGAAGATTTAGTGGAAATGAGACAGAAATATAGAAGAAATGAGACAGGAGTTCGGATGGGGTATAAAGGGGAAATGGTTCCCATTAGTAGATGGTCCAAAGACCAGGGGAGAATTATTCAAAATTCTGTGTTAAAGGGAGAAGGAGGATGTGGCAACAACTTTTAAGTATAACATAGAACTGTACAGTAGACACAAAGTACTGGCGTAACTCAGCAGGTCAGGCAGCATGTCCGGAGAAAAAGATGTCATGACCTGCTGAGTTACTCCAGTACTTTAGTCTACCTTCGATATAAACCAGCATCTGCAGTTCCTTTCTACAAACAGAACAGCATATGGCAGGTTAAACTTAGCTCCTCTGCCTGGCATTTGATCCATACCCTACATTCCCTGCATATTAATGTGTCTATCTAAATGTATCTAAAATGTCACTATTGTATCTGGTGTTCTGGGCACCTGGCAAACTGCCCTGCACATTTATTTATTTTAATTTCTCCCTCTAACATTAAAGCTAGTTTTTGCCCACTTGTTTTTGACACTTAATACTGGGGCAAATATTCTGACCCTGTACCCTATTTATGCC
Source organism: Okamejei kenojei (assembly GCA_035221665.1). Taxonomy (NCBI): domain Eukaryota; kingdom Metazoa; phylum Chordata; class Chondrichthyes; order Rajiformes; family Rajidae; genus Okamejei; species Okamejei kenojei. The sequence goes on from CM069164.1 coordinate 19,335,266, forward strand.
TCTCATAATTTTATAAGCTTCCATCAGGTCTTCCCTCAGCTGCTGATGCTCCAAGGAAAAGCATCTTTTTAACCCAGATTCTAGTCTGGAATTCATTGGAATCAAAATGTACCTTGAAAAGGGAATTGGACGGGGACGAGAGGGAACAGTATGAAGCCCAATGGGGAATGAGACGGGGAACTGGCATAAACTCAATGGGCCGAATGGCCATCCCTTTCTGTGCCACAACTTTCTATGCTTCTATGATCGAAGCTGGGCAAGGAAATGTACCCCTCCCTCCCTCCCCTCTGAGGGACGTTGTGCCAGACAGAGCCAGTACCTTCAGGGCAGGAGTGTCGGAAAAAAATGCAAATAAATCACTCGCATAAACTGCTCATAACAAACATTTGGAATGATCGGCATCTCAGCTGCTGTTAATACAACGGACTGATCCATACACAATGTGCAGCTGGCTGATACAGAATGAGCTGCCAACTCTTTAGTTTTATGTATCCGAGGGTCAGACTCCCACTTTTCCAAAGGATCCAAAGTTTATCAGGTTTCTAGTCGGCCGCAAGCAGCAGGCTGGCTCTGCAGTGTGTCGAGGGTCAGATCAGTCCCCTGACACAAGGACATGCTGCCTTTTACACCCAAACCCTCTACAGAAACAAGGCGGGAGTATCATCTCAGCCCAGCCCAGCCAGTTTTAGCACATCTGAAGAAGGGTCTCGACCCGAAACGTCGCCTATCTCCTTCGCTCCTTAGATGCTGCTGCACCCGCTGAGTTTCTCCAGCCTTTTGTGTACCCTCGATTCTCCAGCATCTGCAGTTCCTTCTTTAACAGTTTTAGCACAAGATACCTGACTACATTCGGGCTATTAACAGAGGTTCTGATAAATTGGATCTTTTCTTTCCCCAACAGTATTTCACACAGCACAGTATGTAGATGCTGTAGCTGTTGCCTCATAGCTCCAGTGATCTTGACCTCTGGTGTTGTCTGCGTGGAGTTTGCACGTTCTCTCCGTGACTGTGCGGGCTTCCCCTGGATGCTTTGGTTTCCTCCCACATTCCAAAGATTTGCTGGCTGTAAGGTCAAGTAAACACTGCAAATTACGCATGGTTGTGTGGGTGAATGATCGAGTCTGGGAGCGGTGGAGTTTGCTTTATTTGTGTGGAGAATGAGGGTAGGAAATGTAGGAATGCTCCACCTCTCTGGCCTAATAAATATCAGAGATATGTTGCATCTTATGGGTATTTTGTAACTTTTATCCAGTATCACCATTACGTAATCCTTCTATTTCACCAGCTTTGGGATCAACTGAGATTTGGAAAGAATTAATGTAATTCCACGAGGAAATACCATGACAAATTCACAGAGATACAAGCAAGTTTACCCGTGCAGTGTTACATTACACCAAGGCAGAACCTTGACTCTCGTAGTTTCTGATATTTAAAACAATTGCTCACATGAATAATGATGATGTGTTTAAAATAAACATACCCATTATTCAGTGTGTTTGGTTTGAAATTTACATTAATGCCATAATCTGACATAGTTGCCATTTGAACCATTAATGTTAACACAACTCTACACAGAGTTTGAGATGACTGTACTTTCCTTGTTCACAAAAATACGTTAATAAAAACACAATTAAAAACGCTGAAGTTCATACTCATGTTTAAGGTACAGTCAGGAATGTGGTGGGTATATGGAATGAGTTGCCAGAGGAGGTCGTTGAAGCAGGAGCTACAAGAGCAAAAGACATTTGGACAAGTACATGGATGGGAAAGATTTAGAGGGATATGGACCAAATGCAGGCAAATGGGACTAGCCTAGATGGGGCATCTTGGTCAGCATGGATGCGTTGGGCTGAAGGGCCTGATTCCATGTTGTTTGACTCTCTGCCGTGCCGTATTTTGGAGTCATTATCCATCATCTGAGGATGGGCGATAGACACAACATGCTGGAGTAACACAGGACAGGCAGCATCTCTGGAGAGGAGGAATGGGTGAGACCCTTCTTCAGACATAATCTGAGCAAGGGCACTGGGTTGTAAACATCAAGGTTTCCATGAATGTGCTTGACCTGATGTCATGAGTCTATGTGGCCCCTGGAGTAGGTGTGGAGGACTTCTAGAGCTATCTACTCCCGACTGCAAGCCACCACCTTTTATGAGGTTGTCTTCCAAAAGGACAGGAACGGCAAAGGAAAGCTGACAGAGGACATTGCCTGAAAGGAACATAAGTGTTTTCGGGTCCTAACCCACGTGTAAAAACAAACACTTGCCCTGGAGGTGTGAACAGTAGCTATGTGTTGCTTGGCTGGCAGCTGTTACCTCTCTGTGGACAAGCAACACCTCGATGAGCTGACTCCCAGCGCAGAAGGGCTGCTCATGGCAACCTTAATGAACTATGAAATAATCATTATTGAACATTGTCCAATCAACTTTATGAAGCAAAACACCTCCATACCCATTTTTGATTAGGTTGGAGAGTTTGAAGGTATCGCAAAGCTGATATATTCCATCTGATTACAACAGGCATTCCATTGGATTGGGCCTGTGTGTTTAGTAACAATCTAGGCACTGGCATTCTCACATACATTGTGCATTCCACATAAAGGAGCAGGAGGAGGCCATTCGGCCCAATGAGTGTGTTCCACCGTTGAGTAAGATCATAAACAACTTGTGATGATTCCATGTGCCCATTATTGCCCCATTCCCCTTGATGATGTTGTTGCACAAAAATCTATTAATTACCTGGTCAGCTGACCAATCAGCCAACGAAATATCAACTGACATTTGTTGTTAACTTCTGTACTCTGTGCGTGGAAGCTTTTTCCGCTGGCTCTAATCCTAAGACACTGCCTCCTGCTCCTAACAGAATATTTTCTTTCACTTGACATTTGCTTACAGTCCTAGAGACACACAGCACTGAAACAGGGCCCTCAGCAAAACTTGCCCATGCCGACCTTGGCTAGTTCCATTTGGCTGCATTTGGCCCACATCCCTCCAAATCTTGTCTAACCACGCATATGTCCAAATATCTTTTAAATGTTGTACCCTCCCCTACTACTTCCATATACCCATCACCCTCTTGTGTGAAAAAGTTGTTCCTCTTGTTCCTTTTAAGTCTTTTCCTTCTCACCTTAAACCTGTGTCCTCAAGCTTTGCACTCTCCTACCCTGGGAAAAAGACTGCGACCATTTATTTTGTATAAGCTGAAGCCTTCTCAGTGCAGCTGCTTAGGTAATTCACAGTGGGTCTCTCTGAAGAAATAGGTCATCGTAGCTGCTTAGAGTCAAACTACTAAATAGTACTAGGGATCCCATCATTGTTTCTAAAAGCACCAGAATACACACATGTAAGATCTGCACTTAAATAAACCTCTGTATGTGGTAACCCAACAAATCTTTCAACCAAATGTGTGTTCTGGTGCTTTTAGAAACAATGATGGTTTCCCTAGATCGACGTTAGTTTGACTCTAAGCAGCTACTATTACCTATATCTTGAGAGAGACCCACTGTGAATTTCCTAAATGGCTGCACTGAATACACAATGTACTTATTCAAGGCCGGCATAGAACTTGAATTATTCAAACAGCAATGCAAACTGGGTCAGCTTCATTGCGTGGGCTTGTATGTTTATCTTAAAGAATAGACCCATTATATCTTCTTTCTTGGGTACACAAAAGGCTGGAGAAACTCAGCGGGTGCAGCAGCATCTAAGGAGCGAAGGAGATAGGCGACTATCTTCTTTCTTTAAGCTTCTTTAATTATTTCTGCTACCGTGCACAGCTTTACCTGATGCTGCTCTAAAAAATGACACAAGATTTATATGGAGAACATGGATCAGTAATGTTTTTGGTCGAGACCCTTCTTCAGACTTGGGGTCAAGTTTGAATGCTGGGTCTGACGAAGGGTCTCGACCCGAAAAGTCACCTATCCATGTTCTCCAGAGATGCTGCCTGACCTGCTGAGTTACTCCAGCACTTTGTATCCTTTTGTGTATGCCAGCATTTGCAGTTCCTTGTTTCGACAGGACTTATATATTTATTTTCAAAATCTAGAAGCAATTCCTTATTTATTAAGCATTTTATTTCTTGTCACTGTATTACAGGTAGAATCTTCTCAGGAAGCCAACGCCAGTGCAATGCGAGACATGACCAGGAAGCTTTACAGCCAATATGAAGATAAACTGCAAGAAGCTGAGCGGAAGCACCAAACAGAAAAGGATGCTCTGCAGGTCAGTCCAGGTTTCACTGGGCTTGCTCCCGTCCCCAGTGGGTGTCAGCGAGTACCACATGTGGATCCTGACTGGAGGTTACGGTTCTCCCTCTCCCTCGGAACAATAATCATGAAGTTATCCAGGGGAGGTTTAATCAGTTTTATTTTGCAATTCCACCCCCCCCCCCCCCCATCCCAATGTGACTGCCATCCATCCATCCATTCCTGGATTGGTGACATTGAATGAGAAACGATTTGAGAATCTGCTCATCCTGCCTGTTGTCAGAGGGAGGTCATTTTAATCCACGTTTGGTTGAACCTGCCCTCCAGGAGACAGGAACCAGGGGCTATTGCATTTTGGAAACTTTGTGCTGAATGGGTGAAAGTTGGAAGGAGTATAAGAAGGGGAAAATTAAAATGGTTCTGAACTTGCAATTAACCGCTGTTTGTGAGTGGACATTTTGCGTTACAGAAATGTAAAATGATTCTATTTAACATTCTGATGCAAAGTGCCAGCTAGTCACGGCACATTCAGTTAGTTAAATACAAAACTCTAAACTAAGAAATCAGGGGAGGAATTTGACACGGATAAATTCAGCACAATGTGACATCACTGATAAAATTGTCTTTACATCAGGAGAGCACAGTGAGGTGCTCAGCGACTGAGTGCAGGTTCTGTGTCTCTTTGTGTTAACCTCAAAACAGTTCTGCGGTTTTGTGGTTTAATCTGGAAATTATGGGATGCAAGTCATGGTATTTTTTTTAATCGAAGGCACGAATAAACCAGGCGATCCAAGAACTGAAGGAAGCCAACCAGAGGGTCCTGGCAGTAGAGCAAAAAATAGCAGAAAGGGACCAGAGGATTCAGGAGTTGGACCATTTCATCGCTCGAATGACGGAGGTACTGCACTCACTTTACATTCCTTTACTACTATACTTTGGTCATTATGAAGAATGGATGGCTGATTGCCGCCCAATTCTTTGGCCAATACTGGTAGTGGTTTAAGACATGGCTCAAGCTGACATAAGGTATTGCCTTGATGATCTGCTTTAAACCCCAGGGCAGGATACTGCACCCTTCATCCATCTCCAACGGTAACTCCTGGTACTTGAGTGTGAGATTGTCAAATGTCAACACTTCAGATGTGCAAAAGCATACCTCAAAAATTGGCCATTTTACGCCACCTTAAATGGGTTTACAATGGTGTGAGTGCGAACAAGTGCGTTCATCTGTGTGTAAAGACAGAGGTATGGACACTTGTCTCACAGAGAACAAAAAAAAAACAGACTGTTTCCTGCTTTCAATTTTATTTTGCGTGTATTTTTCTGTCGACATTGTGTGTGCAGTTTCCAATCGCAACTCAATGAGATTCATGCACATATCAACATACCCCAGACCCCAGCTTCTGTGGATGAAATGCCCACCATGTCCTAATGGAGCTCCTCCTTGCTGCAATCACACTAGAAAATGCAGTGAGAGGGTCTTCATTACTTCAACAACAGAAGTAAGCCACATCGAAAACCATTGATCATAAAGTAATTTCCAGATTTGGAAACTCTCCACCAAAACCCGCACAAAGATCAGATTGCGGAAGCTCAGATCCATGATCGCATCAGGAATGCCCAGCATCCCTGCAGGATCTCCTCTGGTCTGGAGATTCACTTTAAAACTGCTGCTCTACACTATATATGAAGATGCCTCCTCACTTTGTCATTTGTTTACTTATGATATAAAGTGAGGCCATTCAGCCCATTGGGTCTATACTTGCTTCCATATCATGGCTGACAGCTGGAAGTGAAATTCGATGACAATGGCAACAATCAATTCAAACTCCAGGAAAAAAACACACGACGCACTCTGACTGATATTCATGGCCTCCCCACCAGACTCACCATCTGTCTAGCTGCAATCTCTATACATTCACTCCCTCAACCACCACCAATGCGACACACCTCCTGTCCCATCTATAGTTCTCAGATTGACCTCGGCCACCATTTCCCAATCCACAACATCATTGTGGAAGCAAGTCATGCTTAATCCCAAGGTCCTATCTATGAAGATTTTTTCAGTAGACACAAACTTTGTTGCAATCTCATCCATCTCATCTAAAAAGGCACCACAGTGTTAAATAGTGTTGAGGCTAAAGATATCTGAAATGTTCCCATTTTCATTAAGATCTCAATTGTATTTTGAAAGTTCCATTGGTAGGCATACTAAGGACATCTTAGTCTGAAAACAAATAGCCCGCAGGGTGTAAGAATCTGTAGTGCACGCATTTGACTTTCATTGAGGAACCAGCTTCTCCAAGTTACACGGAGGAAGTGAGAGCTTCCGTTCCACCAAGCCCTTTGAACTTCCCTACTGCTTACTCCAAGGCAGGGGATAATTTACTGATCGGCCAATGTGCTCTGCCCCACTCAACCCAGGAGCTCCTTGCATCTAGATTGGTGATGTAAACAAGACCATGAGTTTAAAAGAGCCAATGCCTCCTCTTGTTTGAGACGGGATAAAGGGTGTGAGAGGCTGGGAGTTCTGATACGTGCTCAGGACCAAACCTTGCTCCTTGTGGACAAAGTTTGTATATCAAATAAATTGACTAATTGGGGCAAAAGAGTGGACAGTGTGTGGGTCTGCAGCCAACACTCCAGCAGATAAGGAAGGAAACTAAGCTCTCGACATACAAAGGCAAGAGAATTGGTATCTATTTATGTTGATATGCTGAAATAAGGCAAAAACGCCAACATTTAAATGTAGATCAGCTATATATTTTGGAAAATGACATTACAATCTGCCTGATCAAAAATGCGGCAATTTTCAGTGTGATTTGAAGATTGTTGATTCAATTTGCATGAAATAGCTTCCTTGAAGTGCTCTGACCAGTGTCTGGGCTCTTGTTACAGGAACGTCACCTCTTGCAGCAGAGGTTACAGGAGCATGAGGAGCAACAGCAGCAGCTCAGACAGAGAGATGAACCAGACGCACGAAGCAATGAGAGGTGAAGATAAATCAAATCCAGCACTGCATTGTTCACAGATGTGCAATGGATTCTCATACCTCAATTAGATTTGTTCTTCTTTTTCAAGGAAGACTACTTATTTACAATCTTAATTATCTCAACAATTTTGTATAAATTAATTCCCAATACGTTACTATAAACCTCTCTCCCTCCTGGCAAGGTCCCTGATGTGCAGTAACATTTCTGAACAATATTTATAATGCTGGAACTTCCAGATAACACTTACCTCATTTTTGTAATAGTTAAATAATGTTGTAAAGAATAATGAAGGGAATGGCTTTGATTGGCCACAGGGTTGCTTCGATAAAAGACTTTTCCTCCTAAGTGATGGATTTGAATTCTCTCTGCTGCCCCATTATAACCCACATTATAAAGTTCCTTATTATGTATGGCCTTGAGCTATTCCACACAGCTCACAACCAATAAATACTTTTTGAGTGGAGTCACTCTTTTTGAGGGGGCAATTGAGACAGGAAAAATGCTCCTAACAGGATCCCAGAACTAGGAATGTTGCACAGGTTTAGTTTCAGTTTAGTTTGGAGTTGCAGCATGGAAACAGGCCCTTCCGCCCACCGAATCCATGCCAACCAACTTCACTCACACACTAGTTCTCTTCTACACACTCAGTACAATTCACAGATGCCAATTAACCTACAAACCTGCACGTCTTTGGAATGTGTGAAGAAGCCAGAGCACCCAGATAAAACCCATGCAGTAACGCGGAAAATGTACAAACTCAGTTTGTAGGTGCACATGTAGTCAGGATGGAACCTGGGTCTCTGGCGCTGTAAGGCAGCAACTCTACACTGCTTTGCCTAGTTAATTTATTTGTGGTTATGTTCGTGCACATCTTGGCAAGACCAGGATAAAGTGCCGTCCACATGTCGCCTTCCACTTCAGCAAATAGATTAGATTGGGGTTGGGAGGGGAATGGGAAGGATAGGATTTATAGTGGGGAAGGGGCATTATTGCGAGTGATTCTGTGCATCTTCTAATTGATAAAACTGGCAGTAATTTAGCTGCCACTTAGAGACAAGGTGAGATGTGGAAAGAATGTGGGAAGGTTTCAATGAAGTACAGCAGAGATTCATGAGGCTTCTGGTTAGATGGGCTGGTGTTAACCTCTAGAGTTAACGCATGTATCACTCCCTGTGACACACATAAATACAAAACATAAAGATGTCGGGATGATGGCAGAGAGCGTTTGAACCACAGAAGGAAAGAAGATGAAATTATGGCCGTAGAATAAAGCATTTTAATTTAGATAGTTCAAACACGATTGTGTTGGGCACCAGAAAGTTAGATGGAATCTGATCCCTTTATCTGGGAGTGTATTTCTGCCCTAAGTAATACAAACCATTTTTAAAGGATACAAATTTCTCTCTTCTTCCCTTCCTCTATCTCTTCTCTCCTTCCTCCCCTCGCTTCTTCCCTTTCTCCCTCACTCTCTCTTTCTCCCCTTCTTTCCGCCATCGTCTTTATTTCTCTTCTTTCTTTTTGTCACTCTCCTCTTTTCTCTCTTTCCTTTTTTCTTTGTCCCTCTTTGGGACCAGTTTCTATCCGTCCCTGGGAAACAAACCCCTCCGAGGAATACTAACTCCTTCGAGGAGATTGGAGACCCTCTGGGCCTCTTGCACCTTGCTCCAATTATTTAATTGGAATTTCGCCTATTGACTTTGGCGATCGCTAATCAATCATTTTGCATTTCACGAGGCACTTCAGTAATGGGGAGGAATGTGGGGGCAGAGCAGGGGCAAGCTCGCCAGCCAGCAGATTTATGGTCTTGTGGAAACCTCTGCATTATTTGACACAATTTCTGTTAACTCTCGGTGGTGTCAGGTCCCAGAGAGCGGAGGAGAAAGCTGCCAGTCTGCGGGAAAGAATCCAACACCTGGACAACATGGTACACTGTCAACAGAAGAAAGTCAAAAACATGATTGAAGAGGTGGGGAAAAGACAACTGTTCATCAGTTTGAAGCATCACTGCATTGCATATTTGTTTTCTTAACTCTCATCAATGTTACATAATATGTATTAATAATATTTGCATCCATACACTTTGGAAACAGTTCAAACCTAAGCTAAATTATTTGAACGCTTTGCCAAATTATTCCCATTTTGTGCACATGAGAAGCATTGTAGAGGAGTTATTCCATGCTGATTTTGACATGAATGGTGTTGATAGGGTCTGCAAGGGGCTGAGAGCAAATCTCATTTATTAAACATGGTGGAATTGAAGGTTATTATTACATCTACTTAAAGACTGGCTTCTGTGCTGCTTGCTTGAAAACAGATAATTCATCTTCTTATCGCCTCAATCCATGCCTTGTGAATGGTTTTAACAGGGCAGGGTTTTTTTTAAACATTACCAGACCACTGCTTTTTTGCCATTATGAATCAAAACGAGAGCTGTTATCCTGGGAGCTGAGCAGAGAAGATCTGGCCAGCAGGAGGAGCCGTCTTTCTGCACTTTAATGTCCCTTTCTGAATATAAACCAAAGTGTGTTTGTGCTCATTCCATTTCTCACAAGGATTCAGTGCTGGAAGCCACTTGTTGCCATGCTTGTTTAATCATGTGATTAGATATGTCCTGACCTTAAATGCACTGAAGAAGGTAATGTTGAGCAACCAAACTGAGGCACTGCGTTCCCTCTGCTCTAGGTACTCCCACCGTGCTGATAAGTAGGGAGATTCAGGATTTTGGCCCGGGTACAATGAAACAAAGGTGGTACATTTCCAGTTCAGAATGGTGTGTGAGATTCAGGCAGGCCTTGCTTGTGGCGATTCCCTGTTTCTGCTCTCCTTTTCCTTCTTGGTGGGAGATATCATGGTTTTGGGAAGAGCCGTCAAATTTTTTTTATTATTTATTTATTAAAAAAATTTAGAGGTCATGGACAACAATATAAACCAAAAATAACATAATACATTTCATGTACCACTTCTTGTTTTAAAATTTAACAATAGAAAAGTAACAGAAGCAAGAGAAAGAAAAATAGAGAAAGTTAGATAAGATAGTGATATTAATAGTACGTGAAAAAAGTGGAAAGAGAGAGCCCATAAAGATGTAAAGCCCGAGAAAGAGAAAGAGAAAGAGAAGAGAGAAAAAAAAGGGAAAATATAAAGAAAAGAAAATAAAATAAAAGGGATATACCTGCTTCATATCTTTATACACCCCTCACCTGGTCCTGAAACAGTTTATTTCCAGAGTTATGTTGCACCTATAGTGTAATTTTTAGTGCAGGGAGGTAAAGGGTGAAAGGAATGCATGTTTAAGCTGGTGGATGCAGTGCCTCTCAAGTGTTGATTTGGAAAACATGGATTTACCTTTTAGCCCATGATTGATTATTGTCAGTCTTTCTGCCTCTGGCTGTGCATTGTCTTACAGCAATTGCAAGCATCACTCACCCTGAGCAGTGATCAGCCAACATCCTACTTTATAATAATTTACCAGTGAGGTAGCCGGGAATGTTGGTGGCCGAGGCTCTTGCTGATACACCCAGGAAAACCAAGGCTAAATAAGAAAAAAGAAAGCGACATGATGTGAAACTCTCGAGCAACTGCAGATCACAGTTGGCAATAATACTGTTAATCTCAAGGCTCTATTAAGACTAACATTTCTGCAGTAACATTGTTCTTTTTTGTTCATGAACTCCACAGATTGAAATTCTTAAGAGTAAAATCCAACACAAAGATGCAATTATTGAGAGCATGGTGGATAGGATTTCTTTCTTGGAAGCTGAGGTAAGGTCTTAATGTTCACATACAACTAATTCAAGGACATATTGTATTTTTATTGACACCTGTACTACACCACCTTCCCACAGTCAAATGGAAATTGAGAAATTTCTTCAACGTTATTTTTTTTAATTGCCACTTACTGTGCCTTCAAGTCACCCCCACCAATCAGAGAATATTTTTAACTAACTGGTCATCAAAGAATGTTCTCCTTCAATTTGTTAATTGGTCTTTCTTCTAGATCATTTACAATAGTGTCCCAAAACGTAATGTTTAATTCCAATCTCTTCTGGGAATTGGGGTAAGGATAGGAATCTCAAATGGGCTCCTTGAATTAAGTATTCAAGTATCCCGAGTATGTGCAGGATAGTGTTAGTGTGTGAGGATCGCTGGTCAGTGTGGACTAGGTGGGCCGAAGGGCCTGTTTCCATGCTGTATCTCTAAACTAAACTACTCTCAACTAAAAGTAGCAGAGGTCAGGGTTGAACCCAAGTCGCTGGACTATCAGGCAACAGCTCCAACAACTGCACCACCTCCTATTAGTGATCATACTATTCCAATATCCAAGTAGATTTTATATATCATTAAATCTTAGTATCAACATTAATAGGAATAGGCATAAAGTACAGTAGAAAAGTTTAAGCAGAAATTAATCAGTAATGTTAAATTCCATTAACAATATTCAAAGTAGGATCAGTACTGTAGGGTTATTAATTATATAATGTAATATTGTAAAATAATATTGGAATACTTGCAGACATCCTACAGCATAAATTAAAGATAAAACTAAATTGAATACCGAACTAAATGGCCAGCCATCAAACACCCAGCCGTTTTAATACAAAGTGTTCATTTATTGTTTTTACCACTCAATTGTGCACATCCTTAATTCACATGTAAAGTGTCCCCACCAAAGAAATGTCTGTTGTTTTCATGATGTATTACTAGTGTATTTGATTTCTAGAATAAAGAACTACAAGACAAATTGGACTACATGTTGTCACTGGATCAACGGAGAACGGTGGAGACCAGAGAACAAGCTGTGTCTTGTGATATTCCCAACAGGTAACCAATGACACTTCCAGCTCCACTTTCTCATCAATTTTGAAATCGGCGGAAAGCAACGCTGCAGGGGAAGCTCAAAATTAACATCGGAGAACCTTGCCCCATGTTGGCTATGCAGGTTCTAGATGGGGTGCGATTCGGGTTTGGTGTGAACAGGGTGAGAAAGGAAAGCTTGATGTATCTTGAGGTGAATGTGGGCCTGCGATACCCACACCAAAACCCCCTTAAACACCTGTGTAATAAGGAACTGCAGATGCTGGTCTACACTAAAGATAGACAAAATGCTGGAGTAACTCAGCAGGACAGGCAGCATCTCTGGTTTTTAGAAGGAATTCAGACAGGTCGGAAGAAGGGTCTCGACCCAAAACGTCACCCATTCATTCTATTCAGAGATGCTGCCAGATTTTTTTCTAGATATTTGTGTTCAAATCTCAGGAGTAAGTTGAAGCACAACAGTGACAGAACTTTGCACACTAATATGCAAAAAGCTGGTAAAATTATTTAAAATGCAAAGCACATTTTGAAACATAAGTAGAATATTGTGCAGACATACAAAAGATAACCTCAGATCATGTGCCTGAGCTGGCTCTTTGAAATGACCATCCAACTAATCAAACTCCTGTTGTTTCCTTAACATCTGGCATTTTTTTATCTCTTCAATTATATCACTAATTTCAATTCACTTTTAAAGTTATGATCTTCTTTCCCCCATCTTTCCCATCCATCCACTCATTGTTTTCCAGACCAGAATAATTTATTGTGTAGAATCATAGTTATGCAGCCCCAAAACAGGCCCTTAGGCCCAACGTCCCTCATGACCAAGATGTCTCCTTGAGCTACTCTATTATCTTGCATTTGGCCCACTTCCCTCTAAAACTTTTCTATCCATGACCCCGTTAAATTATTTTTAAACTTGTAACTGTACCCACCTCTACCACTTCTTTAGGTAGCTCATGATCTATACCCACTGGTAGATGAACTAATAATTGTTTTTTACACATTCTTCAGTTGCTTTGCGAACCATTGAGTATCTCTTTCTCCTCGGATTAAACCTCCTGCCACTGAAAACAGCTTCTTCGATAAAAATGCTACATAATTCTCAATTTCCTGTCAATCAGTCAATCTGCCATCACTTTTCTCTGCTCTGAGGAGAAGAGTAGCTTCTCCACATAATCCACGTCCCTTTCTCCTCCCTTTTACTATTCTACTAAATCTCTTTGGCAGCCTCTCCTCCCCTTGAACTCATTGATGTGCAGGACTACACACAGTCCACTAACTGCAGCATAACCGGGGGCTTTTGAGAAATTTACAGAACCTTCTTGTCCCTCTACACCTGGGAAGAAAACAAGTTAATTATACAGGGCCAAAAAAGGCTGCAAGTATAAAATGCAAACCAGATGGAGGCAACCAAGGAGAGAACGTGGAAATCAGCCAATCAATAATATATATATTTGTAGTAAAGCAGCAGAGATCTGGTAAAAATCTCACTGGCAGGTTCTGAACTTCTTGCCTGCAGCTTGGAGACAATGCTTGCATTATTTGGGCTTTCTCTATGCAAGGTGGGTACACAAAAGGCTGGAGAAACTCAGCGGGTGCAGCAGCATCTAAGGAGCGAAGGAGATAGGCGACGTTTCGGGTCGAGACCCTTCTTCAGACTGGTCAGGGATCAGGGAAACGAGAGATATAGACGGCGATGTGGAAAGATAAAGAACAATGAATGAGAGATTTACAAAAAAGTATCGATGATAAAGGGAACAAGCCATTGTATGCTGTTTGTAGTGTGAAAATGAGAAGCTAGTGCGACTAGGGTGGGGGAGAGAGATCTCTCTATGCAAGGTACACAAAAGGCTGGAGAAACTCAGCAGGTGTAGCAGCATCTAAGGAGCGAAGGAGATAGGCGACGTTTCGGGTCGAGACCCTTCTTCAGACGCACTTGGCATTTTCATGGCACTCCTATGGGTTGTGATTTTACAGAGTGTCCACATGGCAGAAACCTGGGGTTTTGGCTTTAGTTTTGTTTATTATTGTCACGTGTGCAGCGGAACAGTGAAAATATGTTTGTTTTGCGTGCTATCGAGTCCAAGACTGTACATGAATACAATCATGCCATCCACAGATGATAAAGGGTGCACCATTTTGCGCAGGATCTATAATGAAGGCCACTAATGTGCTGCAGTCTGGTATTGAACCTCTTTTTCCAAACAGATTCAGAGAGCATTCATTGGAAAATGGCAGGTACCTCCCGAAAGGAGGCAAGCCTATCTCTGATGACCTGGCTGCCATTTTAACCTCTGCTTAAAGCAGGGTACCACTGTGGTTCTCCAGCACGATGAAGAGATAGGGATGAGCGGATAAGTCCCAAACTGTTACGTTTTTTAAAACGTTTATTTTTTAGTTTCCTTTTGAAACGTGGATCAATAGTAGTTCTCTTCTGGACCCTGTTAGAAACCACACCCATTGCATTGTGAGACTTTCCTTCACCACCCTCCTAACAAGGTTAACCAACCTGACCTACTGAGCAATTTTACTCTCTCACTCCCTCCACCAGCCAGCTGTTCCTTCTGATCAGTTTTGTGTAGTTATTGCCCAAGAGCTTGCAGGTTAAGCCTGAGTTTGGCTGCCACACCCTGAATCACACCCCCAGTTAAGGCTATGCTTCTTTCTCTCAAACATTTGTGTGTGGATGAAAGCTGACAAATTTAACCTTTGCAATTTGTTGTTAACAGGATTCAGCCAGTGAAAAACAACCTAAAAGTATCCACGCCGTACATGAGGCTGATGGAGTTGAGTCAACAGAGACAGATACCCTGACCGACTTGCTCTTTTAACAATACCTGCGGGCAGCTGAATATGTGGGACTATACAACAGAAGCATTGCTTCGGCTAGTTTGCCAAGAGCTAGTGCTGCTCAGAAGTTACAATATTTGGCATGAAGGTGATTCTTTATTCCAAAAGTGCAATAACATTTAAATTGAAGGATAATATTTCTCTCTATCAATCCACACACACCAGGCATTTTGTATTGTGCAAAAAACAATATGCAATATTTATTATCAATATTTTGTATTACAACTTTTGTGCATTTATTTTGGTTCAAGAACTAAAGCTAATTATTTTTTATCTAAGGTGATATGTAAATACAGGAAAACAATTCTTAAAGGGGTTTCACAGAATTATTCTTGACAGTTACATGCTGTTTTTGTATTGACAATGTATGTCAGTTATTGTTTTATATGCTACTGCCAAATGATTAATGTTACAATTGAATGTGAAGCCACTGCAGTTCTGATCCTTATATATCTGTATAACTCACTATTAATTATGAAGTTAACTTATGTTTTACGTAGTACCATGGAGTGTACAGCTGCTAGAGCTGCTGCCCTAGTGCCAGAGACCCAATTTGATCCTGACCTTGGGTGAAGTTTGTCTGGAGTTTAAACGTTCTCCCTATAACCGTGTGGGTTTTCTCTGGTGCTCCAGTTTCCTCCCATACCCAAAAGAGGTGTGGGTTTATAGGTTAATTGGCCTGTGTAAATTGCCCCTAGTGTGTAGAGAATGGATGCAAACGTGGAATAATGTAGAACTTGCGTGAATGGGAGATTGATAGATCGCTGTGAGACGAAGGGCCTGTTTCCATGCTGTATATTTCAATCAATCAACGAAAGAATGAAATCTTACAGAAGGGAATTTGACAGAGATCGGCTATGTTACCTTCAAGTGGGACTCGATGGGCAATATTCAACAAGAATTAAGAAAGTAAGCAGACTCTCATTTAATAAAGGAATGAGTGGAATTTTTTTCTCACTGAGGGTTGTGAGTCTTTGGAACTCTCTTCCCCAAATGCCAGTAGAAGCAGAATCATTGAATACTTTTGATAAGCAAAAGGTGATTTTCTGGCAGAAAGGCAGGAATATTAGGTTGAGAATATAGTCAGATAAATCATTATCATATTAAATGGCAGAACAGGTTCAATGGGCCGAGTGGCCTACCCCTGAGTTGTTTAAAATGAAGCTCAAACAAATGGCCTCCTACCACTGAAAGACACAAGCTGTCTGAGAGATAAAAGGTGGGATTGGTTTTAAAAATAATAGTGAAAAGAGAAAATAGATGGGTGCATTGCTGTGAGACAAGACTAACTTCAAATTAATCACTGTGGAAGAAACTTGATTAAGTCACTGTGACATCAGTTAGGCTAAATGTGAAACAAATTGGTCATATTGCTTCTTTGGTGGTTTAACATCAGGACGATAGAGAAGTATAAAGGTGCATCTAAACAAAGAAATAAATTAAATCTAACTCTGATTCAACGATACAGTTAACAGATCCTGTCAGTTTAATCATAATAATGTTTAAAATAAAATTGTTAATGTAGGCTTCTGTTGTTTACAGCCATTTTAACAATTACATATTTATTTATGTAATTCCAATGAAACAACATGAAAAGCGTTCATGTGTTCAACGTTTTAGCTTCGAGTGTATAATAATGTTGCTGAAGGTAGACAAAAATGCTGGAGAAACTCAGCGGGTGAGGCAGCATCTATGGAGCGAAGGAAATTGGCAATGTTTTGGGACGAGACCCTTCTTCAGACATGTTGTTGATGTAACTTTACACAGAATGTCAGAAATCTTCGGGCACTGCTATTGAGATGAAAGCAGCGAAGATTCCATAAAATAGAAGCGAGTGAACAGCTGAAATCTGGTTTAAATTAAAATCCAATGTGGCTTGGGGCAGAGTGAATGAAAACAGAAGCAGTTTAAGGAACATCTCCTGAGGTAAACGGTAGAGTCCAGTCTGGCCATTTATTGGCTCACGTGGGGTTTAACTGTGTTCCATGCTGATTTACCATCTAGCATTATCCTTAAAAAACCCGCAGCTTATTTGAGTTTAAAAGCACATTACCTTTATTTGTTTGATCAAAGGAAAGGAATTGCATTTGTTTAGTTCTTTCACAAACTTAGAACCTCCAAATGCATTCTACAATCAATGCAGTGATTCCTGTAATACAAAATTCTTCGCAGCCAAGACAAAGATCCCACAAAATTTAAAACCAGCTAACCTGTTCATTTTAGTGATATAGGTTGACAGGTAAGTGTCTCCCAATCTTTAAAAGTCCAGCCAAGTTGATCTTGAAAGTCCAGCCAAGATGGAAGACGAGGCATTGGCTTAAGAGTGATCGAGAGGCAAAGTGCAGATGCAGAAAATCTGAAATAAAATCTACATGCTAGAAATACCCAGCAGATCGGACAGCTCTTATGGAGAGAGAAAACATATCTCAGGTTATTGATCTTTCATGAGGACTAGGTCAAGTTAAAAAACAAACAGGTTTTAAGGTGCAAAGGAAGAGAAGGTTCTGCAAGAACAGAGAGAATGTTTCGAATAGGGGCAGCCCAAGGGAGATTGAATGACACAAATGGTGGTGCTGGCTGATAGAGGATGGTGATGGCTTGTTAATTACAAGCGATCTATCTGGGGACGTGTAAATGGAGGGTGATGAATAAGGACAGAGGGGAAAAATGCTGGAGCTGTGAGATTATGGAAATCTATAGATGTTGGAGATACTCAGCAGGCCGGGCAGGGTCTGTGGAGAGAGAAACATAGATTTAACATCATGAGTTGATGACTGGCCAATTCTGATACAATTTGGAAAAATTGGCTATCTGAAATTGTTGAATTAATGTTGAGTCTTGGGTTATCAACTCTTAGAGTGCAGCAGTCCCTCTAGTTATAAGTGTGCACTGAACTGTAGACTTGGTTTATGTATTCATGTCTCTGGGGTGGGGCTTGAACTATTAACTGACTCAGGGAGGAGAGTGCTACCAATAAGCCAAGACTAGCAATTCACTGATTAAAAGCCAATGGATAGGAATTCAGGGGAACTGTTGTCCTGTTCCTGGTGCTGAAAGTGAACTGCCTGAGAAAGTGCTCAAAGCAGACACACTCACAACATTTAAGAAGCACCTGGATGAACAATGGAATCACCCAGGCCCAATCGGCGACAGACCAATTGCTGGGTACTTGTGGTTGGCATGGACATGGTGGGCCGAAGATCATGTTTCAGAGCTGGATGACTTTATAATCCGGTTAAACGGACTCCATCGGTGCATCAATGTGACCACAGATGAGCATTACAAAAAATCTTTGCGCGTAATTATTGAAAAGTAGACACTGTTACATATAACATTCAAATGGAACAACAACAGACAGAATTGCTCAAAGAAGATATTTCCCATTTCTGATTTAGCCAGAGGGGTTTCTTCATGTAAACCATAGCTGATCCCTTTTATATGAGCGTGGCATCACACTTGGATGAAATTGGGCCCTGTGCGTGTTATTCCAGCTTGCTTACTGACGTCACGCTGCATGCTTCATTGCTCTTATTGTAAATTTTACAGCTGTAGGGCTGGTAATGAAAATAAGGAAATCTTTCCACCCTTCACATTGTTGCAGTTAGTAAGAACAGGTGGGCTAACTGTTAACGAATGCTGGAAATCTCAACACATTTAGATGTGTGTAGGCATCCATTTCATAGATGCAGAAACTTCCCACCAAATTCCTGATGCATTTGCACTAATTAGGCAGAGAGAGCAGGTGCACATTGAAAATTCCCACCAAACTGCTATTAAATCGGTACTAATCACCAGTTAGAGTGAGGAGAGATTCGCACAAAGCAGCCGGAGTTGGCCACAATTTTCTTGTGAATTTACTAACTTGCTTTCGGGCTCATTTTTTTCTCCTACAAGGTAACCATCCAAATCATGTGTGTACATATTAACAGTCGGCAATCGTTATTGCTTGTTTTGTGAATTCAATTTGAATCACTTATAAATTCGAATATACTGGGTTCAATAGAAAGAGTTCAATGAAAAGATTTATAACCATTCTTTAAATATCTAGAATTTGTAAATATCTGTATCCAACAGCTTGCAAATGTCTATAAAAACCAAAGATACAACCTGATTAATAAAAAGCAATTGGAATTTTATAATTTCATTAACAATGTTTTACTTTTCATGGTTTCTAATATCAAAATGTTGTTTTGACGTTTTAAATATAAATGAAGATTTAATCTAACACCTCCTCATATGGTTGTCACTTTTTTTTCCCCAACATGAAATAAACAATCGAAGACGTCAACTTAAATGTCACAACAATTTCTTCCGTTTTTCCAAAACTTTTCTCCTTTTGACCTTTATTTTCAGCTACATTTTCGGAATGTCAAGAGGCTGCAGATTTGTCGGTGGTTCCTCTTCTATTCTTCATTGAGTAGAAATCAGCCCAAAGACCGACAGAGGTTGTAAAAAAAAAAAAAGAAATATCCTTTAAATTTGGCTAAAAATCTTTTCAATCACCAGTTCTGTGCCTGACATTCATTCCCGTCAGTGATGTATTTACCAACACCTTTCCTTGTCTGATGATCTAAATTGTGTCCTCGGGTAAAATTACTACTGACAGATGTTACATTTCTATTCTCTCCGGTCTAAATTATTTCATGAATTATGTTTCACATTAAACCAGTAATTAGCATTGTGATTTTAGGATGCAGGAATCGCATGCGTCCTATTGGTATGCAAAATGTGGTCTTGGGCTGAGATTAATACTTGACCGATGAGAAACACTGATTTTAGCCAAATGGCAACTTTATTCTCACAGGTAAGTTTTAAATCCAACATTTTCAACGCAACTCTAAAATAATAAGTATTTTAGCTTGGGGGAATTGAATGCTGGCTGGATTTTAAATAAGATTTCAACTTCTAATTATTGTACATTGTCAGCAATAATTGGAAAACTTTAATCTCCTCTTCAAAAACAGAACAGTTACGGGCCTGTTCCACTTAGGCGTTTTTTCAGGCGACTGTCGGCGACTGTCAAGTCGTAGGAGGTCGCTGATAAACCGGCCACTGGAACGGCGACTAGAACGGCGACTGTCAGAGTGCAACACACATCGCTTCCTTCACCAGCCAGTTATGCAGGTGGGGGACAGGGCAAGCAGGGGGAGCGCTGTCTGAGTGAAATTCACACGGTGCAAAGCCAATGTGATACAGGCACACACCGCGATGAACAGGAAGGTTAGCGTTGTAATTAAGACGGTGAAAACACAGTGTACGGGAAGGGTCACTTAAGTCCTTTAAAAGGGGGGGGGGGGAGAAGGAGTGGAGATGGGGTGGGGAGAATGAGTGGAGACAACTTTTAAGAAGCCAGAGATACACGGCTGTGAAGCTACGGTGGACATTAACATTACCATGCGGTTATACTTGCTTCTGAAAACTACTGTTCACGTTTTTATTCCCAATGAGCCAATGAAATTCACCGGTCAGCACCGGCGACCACCTGCGACCTCCTGGCGACCCACCACCCACTACCACTGCACCTACAGCACGAGAATTCTCGCTACTCTCCATGGCGACTTCCTTCTGGTCGTCAACATGTTGAAAAATAAGCAGCGACCAGAATGAAGGCACGACTAGTTCCCAGAATGCGGGAACTACTCACGACCATGAAGGCGACTCCCCGGCAACCACCCGCGAACATGTGGTGACCGCATAGTCTCCTGTAGTCGCCTAAAAAGTTGCCTATCTGGGATAGGACCATTACGGAACATCTTCAGGAAAGTTCTAGATAGTTATGTTTTAGAAAATTAGCTAGTCTTATATAAAGCTAGGGTTGCTAGTACACTTTTCATGCTTATCTTGCGTCTTGAAATTATGACAGGCTTTTCAGGGAAAAACAAGGAACACAATATTTGGAGGAACTGTCACATTGTTAGTGCTGAAGTGAGAAGTGAGATTTGGATTGGTCAATTAAATCAAGAGTGTTTAATTTTCATATGTATTGAGAACAGAACAATGAAATTCTCATTTGCAGCAGTTTTACAGGCTCATTAACAACATAACAAATAAATCTCCAATAATCGATAATATAGTAAATTGATAATCAATAGTATTAGGTAACCAGACTATCAGAGTGCAAAATCAAAATATGCAGAGCAACCAAAAACAAAGTCATATAACCATATAACCATATAACAATTACAGCACGGAAACAGGCCCTCTCGGCCCTTCCAGTCCGTGCCGACCATTTGTTTTCCCCTAGTCCCATCTACCTGCACTCAGACCATACCCCTCCATTCCCTTCACGTCCATATACCTATCCACTTTACTCTTAAATGTTAAAATCGATCCTGCCTCCACCACTTCTGCTGGAAGCTCATTCCACACAGCCATCACCCTCTGAGTAAAGAAGTTCCCCCTCACGTTACCCCGAAACTTCTGTCCCTTAATTCTCATGTCATGCCCCCTTGTTTGAATCTTCCCTACCCTCAATGGGAAAAACGTATCCACGTCAACTCTGTCTATCCCTTTCATCATTTTAAAGACCTCAATCAAGTCCCCCCTTAACCTTCTGCGCTCCAAAGAATAAAGACCTAACTTGTTCAACCTTTCTCTGTAACATAGTTGCTGGAACCCTGGCAACATTCTAGTAAATCTCCTCTGTACTCTCTCTATTTTGTTGACATCCTTCCTATAACTAGGCGACCAAAATTGTACACCAAAACTCCAGAATTGGTCTTACCAATGCCTTGTACAATTTTAACATTACTTTCCTACTCCTATATTCAATGCTCTGATTTATAAAGGCCAGCACACCAAAGGCTTTCTTTACCACCCTATCTACATGCGATTCCACCTTCAGGGAACTATGCACAGTTATTCCTAGATCCCTCTGTTCCACAGCATTCCTCAATTCCCTACCATTTACCATGTACGTCCTATTTTGATTTGTCCTGCCAAGATGTAGCACTTCACACTTAACAGCATTAAACTTCCATCTGCCATCTTTCAGCCCACTTTTCCAAATGGCCCAAATCTCTCTGTAGACTTTGTAAACACAGATCCCTGAGGCACCCCACTGGTCACCGGCTTCCAACCTGACAAACAGCCATCCACCATTACTCTCTGACATCTCCCATTCAGCCACTGTTGAATCCATCTTGCTACTCCGCCATTAACACCCAAAGATTGAACCTTCTTAACCAACCTTCCATGGGGAACCTTGTCAAAGGCCTTACTGAAATCCACATAGACAACATCCACTGCTTTACCCTCATCAATTTCCCTAGTTACCGCTTCAAAAAATTCAAGAAGGTTTGTCAAACATGACCTTCCAGGCACAAATCCATGTTGACTGTTCCTGATCAGACCCTGTTTATCCAGATGCTTATATATATTATCTCTAAGTATCCTTTCCATTAATTTGCCCACCACTGACGTCAAACTAATAGGTCTATAATTGCTAGGTTTATTCTTTGAACCCTTTTTAAACAATGGAACAACATGCGCAGTACGCCAATCCTCCGGCACTATTCCCGTTTCTAATGACATTTGAAATATTTCTGTCATAGCTCCTGCTATTTCTACACTAACTTCCCTCAATGTCCTAGGGAATATCCTGTCAGGACCTGGAGACTTATCCACTTTTATATTTTTCAAAAGTGTCAGTACTTCCTCCTCTTTGAATCTCATAGTTTCCATAGCTACTCTACTTTTTTCCCCTTAAACTCGCAGAGTTCAATATCCTTCTCCTTGGTGAATACCGAAGAAAAGAAATTGTTCAATATCTCCCCCATCTCTTTTGGGTCTGCAGATAGCTGTCCATTCTGGTTCTCTAATGGTCCAATTTTATCCCTCGTTATCCTTTTGCTATTAATATAGCTGTAGAAACCCTTTGGGTTTACTTTCACCTTTCTTGCCGAAGCAACCTCATATCTTCTTTTAGCCTTCCTAATTTCTTTCTTAAGATTCTTTTTACATTCTTTATACTCCTCTAGCACCTCATTTACTCCATGCCTCCT
Organism: Okamejei kenojei; assembly: GCA_035221665.1. Taxonomy (NCBI): domain Eukaryota; kingdom Metazoa; phylum Chordata; class Chondrichthyes; order Rajiformes; family Rajidae; genus Okamejei; species Okamejei kenojei. The sequence goes on from CM069164.1 coordinate 19,358,137, forward strand.
ATAATTATTTAATTATTGTATGTAATGTCCATGGGACATTGTTGGGTTGTGCAGTGTGGTTCAAGAACCTGATGACTGCTGGGAAGCAGCTGTTCCTGAGCCTGGATGTTACAATTCTCAGGCTCCTGTCCCTTCTTCCCATATGGTAGCAGCAAGATTAGAGCATGGTCAGGATGATATTGATATTGACCACCTTTTTGAGGCAGTGCCTCCTGTATTTCCCTTTGATACCCGTGCCTACCACTATATGCAGCTGCCTTCCTTTCCTGGGCATTCAGGCGATGTGGTAAAGAAGGGGTGGTACTATTGCCTTTGGTTGGTGTTTGGAAGCTGGTCATAGTATAGAATTGCGCGTTATTATGTTCAAAAGTAAGCACCATCATAAAGGGCAGAGCACGCATTCCTGAGCAGGCTAAAGGATCAGTCCCCATGTGGGCTACCACCATTGCAAAGCAGCAAAGTGGTTTGACAGTGGAAGTGGAAAAGATGTTAGTGATTTGGCTTGAAAACCGTATTCAATGCCAAATTCCTGTTGGCCTGATGATTATTCAAGAAATATCAGAGGCTGTACAAAAATTTGATGAAAATATATGGTAATGGAAGTGAAGAATCTATAGCAAGTAGGGATGGTTTAACGGATTTAATGTTGTGGCCCTTGGTAATCAACTTCAGCCTGAGATTAATAGGGCTGGTGTTCATCTCAGCTTGAATCTCATGCTGAAGAGCAAAGCAATGAAGACCTTGTGGGATGGGAAAAGCAGCTGTTCTTAGAGGAAACAGAATGAGAAGCTGAAACTTCAGAACTTCAAGGATTGGATGTTTAAGAAGGAACTGCAGATACTGGAAAATCAAAGGTAGATAAAAAAGCTGATGAAACTCAGCGGGTGAGGCAGCATCGATGGAGCGAAGGAAATAGGCAACGTTTCGGCCTGAAACGCTTCTTCAGACTGATGTGAGAGTGGGGGGGGGGGGGGGCGCAGGAAGAAGAAAGGAAGAGGAGGAGCCAGTGGGCTGAGGAAGAGCTGAAATGGGGAGGAGAAAGTAAGGACTACCTGAAATAAGAGGTCAATGTTCATACCGCTGGGGTGCAAACTGCTCTTCCAATTCCTCTGGCCATGGAGGAGGCCCAGGACAGAAAGGTCAGATTCGGAATGGGAGGGGGAGTTGAAGTGCTGAGCCACTGGGAGATCAGGTTGGTTATTGCGAACCGAGCGGAGGTGTTCAGCGAAGCGATCGCCAAGCCTACGCTTGGTCTCACCGATGTAGAGCAGCTGACATCTTGAGGAGCGGATGCAATAGGTCAGGTTGGAGGAGGTGCAGGTGAACCTCTGCCGCACCTGGAAAGACTGCTTGGGTCCTTGAATGGAGTCAAGGGGGGAGGTAAAGCGGCAAGTGCAGCATTTCCTGCGATTGCAAGGGAAAGTGCCCGGAGAGGGGATGTTTCGCGTGGGGAAGGACGAATTGACCAGGGAGTTACGGAAGGAGCGGTCTCTGCGGAAAGCAGACTGGGGAGGAGATGGGAAGATGTGGCCAGTGGTGCGGTCACGTTGGAGGTGCCGAAAATGACGGAGGATGTGACAGCTGGTAGGGTGGAAGGTGAGGACAAGGGGGACTCTGCCCTTTTTACGAGTGAGGGGATGGGGAGTGAGAATAGAGTCACGGGGTATAGAAGAGACCCTGGTGAGAGCCTCATCTATGGTAGAAGAGGGGAACCCCCGTTCCCTGAAGAATGAGGTCATCTCTGATCCAAAGGGATTGGGAACAGCTTTGCTGAAATTTTAAGAACATTTGGCGGCGCTGGATAAGCAAGAACCTATCTTAGCTGGGTATAAAGGTTTATAGGGGTGTTAATGAGAATATTCAAAGCTGCAAATAAATTTTAGAAAAAGCAACAGTTCAATCCTGCTTGATATGTTTTTCTTTAAACGTTTGCAAGGAAAACAGATGTTACCTCCGTCTCAGTCACATCTTTAAAACTCGGTGCATTTACCTCAGTGGTGTGGAGAGGTGGTTACCGTGAAGTGATTTGGGTGTGTGCATGTACAGATTTTCTTCCTTATGACTTTGATTAGTAGGGGTGTCAGAGGTTATGGGAAGAAGGCAGGGGAATTGAGTTAAGAAGGATTGATAGATCAGCCATAATTGAATGGCAGAGTAGAGTTGATAGCTGAATGGCCTAATTCTGCTCCTATCACTTATGAACCAAATTGACTGATGACGTCTGAAAAGATGGAACCCATAGGCAAGGTTAACAATATTGCCACAGGACAATCACTTTTTTCTGTCATTGGGCTGAGGGGTGATCAGCCAGGGTTTCAACTCCTAGGCTTGTTTATTGACAAGTTAGAAACTACATATCCGTAGAATTGAGTTGAGGGCATGGCTGGAATTGCCCAATTACCCTAATGATCTGGAAATATTAATGTGCAATTCCAGAATATTGTTGGTCCTTATAAGGATCCATTTCAAATGAGGTGGAGAAACTTGGATGGGAAATGAATGTTATCTGCGTGCAAATATTTTTTTTCAGTTCTCTCCCTTCCTCTGCGGACTAATTAGCAGGACTACATTGGACAGACACAGGGTTTCTGTTCAGTCTTGTACGAGCCAAGGCAATGAAATTGGTGACAGTTTTATCACACCATCAAATCTCTATTAAGTTATTTTATCCATCCACACCCTCTTTCCCTCCCAATTTTTAATTTTCCTCTTTTTATGCAAGTTAATGACAACAACAAAAAAATCACATTCTATTTACCCGATCTGGCAACAAAATACTTCAAGCATTCTTTTCTATTCAAACTAGACTAAGTGGGACCCGTTAGGTCCCATTCTCACACGGGAGGCCTGGTCCCCCAACGCAATATTCCACCACTCACGCATAGCCCCCAAATGCGCAGGCATGGCTGACGGGTTCCCGTTGTGACGCCCCCGAACACCCCTCCTCCTCCCACACCCCCCACTCCGCCCCGTGCCCTTCCCCCTCACTCCATCACCTCTCAATCCCCCCCCCCCTTATTAAAGCTTAAAATGTGAATAACTTAAAATATGGCCGACCCCTGCTGCTGCTGTGGCCTACCGCTGACGTAGCGGGTGTGTGGCGGGGGGGCATGGGGTTGGAGGGTTGTGGGGGGTGGGGATGTGTGAGATGAGGGGGGGTGTGGGGGGAGGGGGGTTGTGTGGGGTGTGTGGACTCAGCGGCTCCCGGCTCTGGCTCCGACCACATTTACAGGCTCCAGGACCCGGCTCTGGACTCACTCAGCGGCTCCCGGCCCCGGCTGCATTCAGTAGCTCCCGGCTCTGGCTGCACGCAACGATTCCCGGCTCATCGTGGTGGCTGCCGCCCGCGAACACTGCCCCCGCCCACACTCTGCTCACACCGCTCCTTCAGCTTTATTCTCGCCGCCAGTGATTGACAGCGGGTGCCGGAATGGGCGTCGCCTTCCTGGCGAATGACAGCAGAGAAGACCAATAACTTTTGTAATATTTCACTGATCGGAACAAAACTTGATGCACTTGCAGCACATGAGAATGGCGAGTAAGGTGGCGAAAAGTCGTAGCGCTATCAGGTACCGTTTTTGCGCAAATTTAAAAACAATGCAAACCGGAAGAGGACAAGAGTTTTAGTTAAGTATAGATAGATAGATAGATGGTCGCTTGTTCTCATCTGACCGTTGGAAAGAATCTATTCCATGTATCTTCCAAACCACGTTATCGACCTGCACTGCCACCTTCAATGGGTCTCTGGACGTATACTGCAAGGCTCCTCTTATCTTCAATATGCCTAATACCCAACAATTTTATTGTTGGGTGTTGGGTGTTTATTTTAGTGTTGCGTGTCCTAGCCTTATTAGGACTCCTAAATGCATCATTTCACATTTATCTGGATTGAACGGGGTGACGCCTGCTTGGTGGTGAGTAGTCGCTCAAAGAGTCGCACCTTTTTCTGGTCGCCGCTGGATTTTCAACATGTTGACATTTTTCAGCAACCTGCAGTGACTATGACGGGTGCCGGCAAGTCCCTGAAAAAAATCGCGCAAGTGGGACAGGCCCTTTTAGTGGATTTCTGCTACCACTATTAGGGTGAAATGTCATATGTGAAAGAGCTGGATGAATTACTAGCTATTAATCCGGGAGAACATTGTCGTTTATTCCTTGGATATTGAAGGCGGCTGCTTGACTCAACATGTGGAGTGTTTTAGATGGCACTGCTTTTAATATGTTCTTCATCACTTGGGAAGGTAAAGTGAACTCTGAGGAGATTAGGAGTTTTAAAGTTTTATCACCTTTTATGTATTATTGGTGATGGGATTGGAAAAGATCAACTCTGCCACATTAATGCTTTCCCTCCACATTAGTTAAAGGTTGTATGGTGAGTGGTGAATCCATCTGTTTAGCTTTCCACAAAATGTTGTCACCACACAAAACCTTAAATAAATGCTGCTGACATTAAGCAACGCCACAGTGTTATCTCGGACGAGCTCATGTTTTCAGACAGATTCATGGAAATTTGCTCTGGAGATAATATCATCATTGCAACTGAGCCCTTACATCTGTCAACCATCAGGAAAGAATTACAAATATTCGAATGAAGATAAAAAGCATATTGAAAACTTAATGATCATGCTGGTAGCTAGATATAACCACCATACATGACAAATAGAATGATGACAAACACCAGAGTACCTTTACTAATTCAAAACAGTGCTGTTCAACATCAATCTAAAAGCTTCAATAACAATTTATTAATTGTCATTTAACATCAGATGTATGCATCTAAAATGAGTTTATTTAAACCGACTTCTTGTACAAAACATGCCAACTTCTGCTACTCAGTTTACAAAAGAAAAGCGTGTAATTCCTAAGTGTGTACGGACAAATGAGGCTGAATGACATTCCCAAACCATGAAGTCATGACCAGAATGTAAGTGTAGGCTCAGGGACATGATTTAAAAAGGTGATTTCCAAATATGTTTTGCTGATCTTGATTCTGGATGGAAGATTAGTTTGTCGTTGAATACGGATGTTTCATGTAATCACTGAGTACAGAAAGGGACCATTTGGCCGCTCGCGTCTCACAGACCATTGTAGAAAGGAACTGCAGATGCTGGTTTAAACCGAAGATAGACACAAAATGCTGGAGTAACTCAGCGGGACAGGCAGCATCTCTGGATTGAAGCAATGGATGACGTTTCGGTTCGAGACCCTTCTTCAGACAGAAGGTAGCATTTTGTGTCTATCTTATGTCTTACTGGACTGTTTGATAGAACTATCAGTTAGACACACACCATGACCTTTCCCAGCCTGCTATAAACCTTTAACCTCTTGTATCTTTCTGGGACTCTGTAGCTAAAGCTAGTTTGTGAATACTCAATTAGTATTAGTGTTTATTAATTTCTGATTTTCTTAATCTCTCAGATTCTCACCAGAAGGAAGTCTTTGCCCATCGTCTGTCCGTTCCATCCACATTTCTTGGTTAAGTTCAATCACCAATCATGTGATTAACTGTACTTCCCCTTAATGTCACTTGCAAAGCTCGGACACATGTCTAGTTTATCCAAGTCAAAGATCCAGCATTTACAATCAGGGCTGTTTGCAATAGGGGAAGAAGGCGAAGAAAATGTGCGCTGAGAGGACGGAGGAGTGGGATATAAGTAAATGGGTGAGAGGAAAGGAGCTGGGTGATGGGGTGGGGATAGGGTGCTGATATAGGAGAATAAAGTCCAATGTTCATGCTATTGAGATGTAGGTTACCCAAGCAAAATATGAGCTTCCTCTTCGCCCTCTTTCCATTCTACCCATCATCTCTCCCTCTCCCTCCCCACCTTCCTTATCAAATTATCAGATTTACTGCACCATTTTGTCTTCTCCACTTATCACCTCCAGCCTCAGTTTCTATCTCTATCCTTCACTCCCCATCTGTATCATCTGTCTATCAACCCCTTCTCTCTCCCCTCTACTCCAGCAGTCTGAAAGGTTACCTGTCCATTTCTGTCTCAGATGCTGCCTGACCCACTGAGTTCCTCCAGCAGTTTGCTTTATACTTCCCGTCGTCTCTCACAGACGTTCCCTTCCACGTAAATTAATAAGGAAGCTGTCTCTGCAGCACACTGGGTCAGGCACAGGATGTTCAATAGGATTCCCGCTGCAAGTGTTGCTGCAAGGTATAGGGTGTCCAACGTTGAAGAGAAGACACAAGAGATTGCAGACACTAGCATATGGATCTTCGTGGGTCAGACAGCATCTGTGGAGATAAAACGATGATGCAGTGTCTTGACCTGATATGTCAGCCATCTCTTTGCCTACACAGATGCTGCCTAACTCAGAGTTCTTTGAATAGTTTGATTTTTTGTGCGTCTACCCGATCTATTCCTCTCATGATTTTGTACAGCTCTATGAGATCACTCCTCATCCTCCTGTGCTCTAATGTGTGTTGTTGTATGGAAGCAGTGATATCATTTACTTTTTGACTGTATAAATGTTTGCAGTGATTTTTTCACTAATTAGTCTTGCAGACTAATATTATTTGAGTTACAGCTCTGGAACAATTTCTTCCCTGCTCTCATCACTCAGCATGTTGTTCAGAACCTCTTAATCAGATATCATGAGCAAATTGTGACAATTTGCCATTATCTTCACTTCCAGATCACTGCCTTACAATGTGGACAACATCAACATCTGCAAAACTGCAGCAGTCACTCCTTGTCCACTGAGGATGCTTTTAGTGTGACCTTCTGATACAATCTGCTGTCAATCTGCTTGAATAACTGCCATTTCTACCTAGCCCGTCTGTTTTCGAGAGGTATGCCTCATGTGTGTCTTTGCGGCAATCAGGTCAAACATAGGCTTTGTTTTGCCATTTTTAAAAAAGATGTCCTTAATCTTGCACCCATCGCAAAAGTCTGTAAATCAACCTAAAATATGCAAAACAATCTTTTTCTCTCGAATTTGTTGGTGTATCTGAAATTCCAAATCCATCCATTCATGTAAGTGTTCTTGTTTGTGCACTAACTGTTAGTACATCCTACTTAGGATGACACATGTCATGTTGTCAAAAAACAAATTAAGGGAGTGGAAATAAATTCAAAATTATAAATATGGAAAACTTATCAAATTAAAGTATAACATTGCTCCTTGCGGCAATATGTGTTCCAGTTCCATTAACAATTTTTGGAACTTGCTAACCCGCTTGTTGTTTTCTTGCCCTGTCTAGCTCAGTGGATGTCCATTTTTCTAAGTGAAGGAGGGGTCCCTTTGCCTTCTAGCCTTCCCTCTGCACAGAAAGGGCAAAGATCAGGTAGGTGCATGGGAGTAGCAACTGAGGATCAGCATGAGTAATTCAGAGGCAATCTGTCAATTGTTATTGGCTTTAACCGTTCCTCCTGACTTGTCATAAAATGAACTTCCACTTCCTGAACGCTACTTGTGTGAACAATAATATATGGATTTTGTTTTTAAGTGGCTCCGAGACAACCCAAACTGCCTTCAATCTTAATTTAATCTGGTCTGAATATCAGAAGGAATGAACACAATCTCCCTTCTGCCATACATTTCCACCATTCTCACAGTCCACAAACCTTTTTTGATACGTTTGTGATTTGCATGATCCTGAATTTGCTGCTATTTATCAAGTTAACGCAACAATATTCATCATCTGACATCAATTATAAACATACTGACTCCCACAGCTATCTAGACTACACTTCTTTCCATCCTGCCTCCTGCAAAACCTCTATCCTCTACTCCCAATTCCTCCATCTACGTCGCGTCTGCGCCCAAGATAAGGTGGTCCATAGCAGGACATCCGAGATGTCCTAATTCTTTAGGGAATGGGGGTTCCCCACTTCCATCATCGATGAGGCCGTTGCAGGGGTCTCCTCTGTATCCCGCAACTCCGCTTTTGCTCCCCCTCCCTCAGTCGCATCGGTAGAGTTCCCCTAGTCCTCACCTTTCACCCCATCAGCTGTCGCATACAGCACATAATCCCCCAACATTTTCTCCACCTCCAATGGAATCCCACCACTAGCCCAATCTTCCCATCTCCACCCCTTTCCATTTTCCACAGAGACCGTTCCCTCCGCAACACCCTGGTCATCCCTTCCCACTGAAACCACCCCTTTCCCAGGTACTTCCCCTGTAATCGCAGGAGATGCAACACCTGTCCTTATACCTCCTCTCTTGACGCCATCCAAGGACTACGGCAGTCCTTTCAGGTGAGGCAGACGTTTACTTGCACCTTCGCCAACCTCATCTACTCTATCATCTATTCCAGGTGTGGACTCCTATATATCGACAAGACCAAGTGCAGACTCAGCAATCTTTTCGCTGAATACCTCCGCTCAGTCTGCCTTAGCTTACGCGATCTCCCGGGTGCCGGGAAGGGTTAACTCCCCCTACAGTTCCCATACTGACCTTGGGGAGAAGGAATGGGTGATGTTTTAGGTTGTGATCCTTCTTCACACCTGGAGTAGTCTGAAGAAGGGTCTCGACCCGAAACGTCACTCATTCCTTCTCTCCAGAGATGCTGCCTGTCCTGCTGAGTTACTCCAGCTTTTTGTAGTTATCTTTGGTTTAAACCAGCATGAGCAGTTCCTTCCTACCCATACTGACCTTTCTGTCCTGGGTCTCCTCCACTGTGAGGCCAAATGCAAATTGGAGAAACAGCACCTCATATTTTGCTTGCGCAGCTTGTATGAATATTGATTTTTCTAACTCCAAGTAAGTAACTCGTGCTTTCCCTCTCTGTCCCCTTCCTCATTCTCTGACCAGTCTAAATGTCCCCCTGATTAAATGTTATCTCTGTATGCTTCGTTGTCAACTTCTCCCAGCTAAAACTGATCATTCCTACATTTTCCTCGAACGACTTCATCTTTGATGTCTCGTTTTCACACCTTACACTTACTAGTAGTAAACCCTGCCCAGTCCATCATCGGCCCTGACCTCCATTCCATCGAGGGGATCTATCGCAGTCGCTGCCTCAAAAAGGCTGGCAGTATCATCAAAGACCCACACCACCCTGGCCACACACTCATCTCCCTGCTACCTTCAGGTAGAAGGTACAGGAGCCTGAAGACTGTAACGACCAGGTTCAGGAATAGCTAATTCCCCACAGCCATCAGGCTATTAAACTTGGCTCGGACAAAACTCTGAACATTAATAGCTTATTATCTGTTATTTGCACTTTATCAGTTTATTTATTCATGTGTGTATATATTTATATAATGGTATATGGACACACTGATCTGTTTTGTAGTCAATGCCTACTATGTTCTGTTGTGCTGAAGCAAAGCAAGAATTACATTGTCCTATCTGGGACACATGACAATAAACTCTCCTAAACTTGAACTTATCTTTCTTTTTTCTTTTTTTCTCTCTTTTTTTGTATGGCTTTGTAAATATTTGATTAGTGTATAAATGCAAATAATTTGGTGTACATATAGCTGCTGGAGTACATGTGGTGTACATATAGCTGCTAAATTTGTATTAGATAATTATAAGCAGTTGAATAAGGGGTGGGAATTAATAAGCTTTGGCTTCTTCCTGCTCCTTTTCGGACGCATTCGATTTCATTTATTTATGGATACTGTTTATGACACTATAAATATTCTTGTTTTGCTTTTTTTTTGTATGGTGTTCCACACTTACTTTTTATTGTTTTATTCTGTTCGAAACAAAGAATTAAGTAAATAAATAAATCTCTGTCTCCCTCCCCCCTCCCGATTCTCAGTCTGAAGAAGATTCTAATTCTGAAGTCGGCCCGGTGCGTCTCTCCGGAGATGCTGATGCTGCCGTCGCTGCCGCCGCCTGTCCTCGCCGAGTAACTCCAGCATTTTGTTTCTTGTCCTCGGTGTAAACCGAAGATCCTAGAGCGGAGCAAGATAGGCCACTCCTGCGAAACGCAATGGGCTGTGTGGTGCGCCACGGAGCGGAACGTGGGCATTTTTTTTCTCCATTTCAGTAACTGGAACCTACCCGACCCGACCTGACTCACAGCGTAATCAACGTTGCGGGGGGACAGTTTGTGTGTGTGAGATATAGGGTTAGATTCATAATTCTGTTAATTCTGGTTAAAGAATAAAAATTTTATAAGTTTTGATTCTGGTAATTTTCTTGTTTAATGTTTTTTTCTAAAACATTTCTTTTCAAATGGCTCATGTGCTGTGTTGGAGTTGATTTTGTTGAGGTTGACACTTGCATTCTGTAATTCACACTGTTCACAACTGCAGTCATTGCAGGGGTTACCTCATTTAAGTATTTCACAAAAATTAAATGCACTGAGACCCGGTTGTTTAGGACTAAACCCGGGACTAAAGGGGGCAGTGAGACCCGGGTAAATAAAAGAACATAGCAGGGGGCAACCTCCCCGCGACCTGAGACCCGACCTGAGACCCGGCCTCAGGGGGCGACCCCCAGGGGGCGGCCCCGCGGGCGGGGACAAGGGGGCGGTAAAGTTGGTTGTGTTGAGGTGGCGGCCGCCCGCTTCCAGGGGGCTGCGATGAGACCCGGGCGGCGCCGGGTTAGAGCGGCTCCGTGCGGCTCCCGCGGGAACATGAGACCCGGTCAGGCAGCTCCGGTCACCGGCAGGGGGTCGTGAGACCCGGCACGGGGATCTCGACAAGAAGACCCCAAGGGGGACCCGGGCAGGGGGCGGTGAGACCCGGGAGCTGAGGGCTGAGACCCGGGATGGCGGGCACAGGGGGCTGAGACCCAAGCAGTGAGACCCGGCACAGGGGGCAGTGAGACCCGGGAATGAGACCCGGGCACAGGTGGCGTGAGACCGGGAGTGAGACCGGGGAGCCGGGGTGGAGGGGAGGGGGGGGGGGGAGGGGGAGGGGGGGGCGGGGGAGGGGGGGCAGTGAGACCCGGGTAGAGGGGGCAGGGGGCGGTGAGACCCGGGTAGAGGGGGCAGTGAGACCCGGGTACAGGGGGGGCAGTGAGACCCGGGTAGAGGGGGCAGTGAGACCCGGGTAGAGGGGGCGGTGAGACCCGGGCACAGGGGGCAGAGAGACCCGGGCACAGGGGGCAGTGAGACCCGGGCACAGGGGGCAGTGAGACCCGGGCAGAGGGGGCAGTGAGACCCGGGCAGAGGGGGCAGTGAGACCCGGGCAGAGGGGGCAGTGAGACCCGGGCACAGGGGGCAGTGACCCGGGCACAGGGGGCAGTGTGAGACCAGGGGGCGTGAGACAGGGGGCAGTGTGACCCGGGCACAGGGGGCAGTGAGACCCGGGCCAGGCAGAGGGGGCAGGGGGTGAGATCCGGGCAGAGGAGGCGGTGAGACCCGGGTAGAGGAGGCTGTGAGACCCGGGCAGAGCGGGCAGTGAGACCCGGGCAGTGAGACCCGGTAGGAGGGCAACCCCACGGGCCAGGTAGAGGAGGCAGTGAGAGGGTAGAGGGGGCAGTGAGACCGGGTAGAGGGGGCAATGAGACCCGGGGGAAGAGGGGGCAGTGAGACCCGGGCAGAGGGGGCAGTGAGACCCGGGCAGAGGGGGCAGTGAGACCCGGGCAGAGGGGGCAGTGAGACCCGGGCAGAGGGGGCAGTGAGACCCGGGCAGGAGGGCAACCCCACCCGGGTAGAGGACGTAGTGAGACCAGGTCTGGAGGCAGCCCCGACCCGCTCAGCCCCCTCCCGCGCTTTGTACTGTTGAAATAAAGGCTAAATCTAGGAGAATAGAATGACCCTGCACGAAATAAAATGGGAGGGTCTAGTGGGAGCCTGTGGACCTGCAATGGATTTTCTTTAGGTAGACAAAAGCAAAGATACTAGAGGAGCTCCTCTGGTATCTTTGGGCAAAAGTGCTGGAGAAACTCAGCGGGTGCAGCAGCATCTAAGGAGCGAAGGAAATAGGGTAGACTTTTGTCTACCTTCGATTTTCCAGCATCTGCAGTTCCTCCTTAAACACAATGGATTTTCCTTTATGCTCCTTCAAAAAATTAGAGCATATTTTCTCCTGCCACACATATCATATGTCCATAAATGATGGGAGCAGAATTTGGCCGTTCGGCCCATCAATTCTACCATGGATGATCTACGTTTCCCTCTTAGCCCCATTCTCCTGCCTTTGCCCCGTAACCCCTGACACCCATATCCCCTCTCAAGCCACGTGTGTTGAGCAAGAAGGGAGGAGGTTGAATGTTACTAAGTTTTACTTGACATCAGTGCAAAATCTCATACCATTTAATTCGAAAGCCTGAAGGATGATTCAGTTAACCTAGGGGACAAGGGAGGAAGGGGAGGGGTAAAATGGAAAGAGATTAATCTTGGGGAGGATGGAGTCAAAAAAATGAATCAATCCTAGGGCATGGAGATGTATGTCTTAACACCTGCTACAGTCTGAAGGCATCGGCTGCAGTTTTAACGGGGCTTTTTTATCTGCCTCCATCCTCTCTTTCCCACACCTGGTTCCATGTGGCATGGTCGAGCTTAAGAAAAATATCAGTATTCATATTTTGAAGTTCAGACTTAGTTTTAAACTAGACCTTTGGGTCTGCTCCCCCAACGCACCCGTTCCCTACCCGTAAACATTGTGGGCTGTAGGGCATGTTCCTGTACTGTGTTGTTCTGCTTACATACTCTCTAAATATGTATCCGGTTCCTTAGCAATAGGTTAGTAATCAAACTATTTAATTTTCTTTAAGGAAATTTATTCAGAGCATGCCAGACAAGGGTAAACGAATCAATGAGTTCATACAAAAACTTGAGGCTGCAATAGCTCGCCATGAAGAAGTGGAACGAAGAGCAGAAAAACTGGAGTTTCAGGTGAAGCAGGTGGAGATGACTTTCGACAAGGAAGAGGACCTTACAAATGAAGTTGTCACTTCAACTCTAACATCACGACAGGTTTGGAATGAAACTGAGAAAGATCAGCATGTTTTGTCAAAGATTAATGTTCAAAGTGGTGTTGAGAATGAGAATCCTGAAGTATGCATTGAAAATCAAAAATCAAATCCTGTGAGTGGAACCGTATTAGAACAGGAGCAAGCAACTTTAGCAATTCAAAGCTCTAAGGTTTCTACGAAAAGTGAGAACTCTCTTGATTCTCTGATGGACCACCAGAGTACTGTGGATATAAAGCAGGATGGAAACAATCATCTCGATCTGCATAATGCCACAAATGCCATGGACAGAGATTTTGACGAAACAACTGAGTTGCTCACTGATAGATTTGGCAAAGTCTCCCTCACTGAAAATGAGCACAGAAAAGTACCTAAGAAAATCCACGAGGTACCAACTTTGGTCAGCGATGTGAAGTTCACTGACAATCCCTTTCGGACTCTGCACCAAGTGAAGAAAAATCCTCATTATGTTGATGTACTTCAGCACAGAACTATGAATCCACTGGTGAAAAGAGCACAATTCAAAACCAACCAGTAAGTTGTGTCAGGGGTTAGACAAGCTCCATGTGGGCACTTTTGACTGAATTTAAGCATTGTTAGTTCTTAGACGCTTAATCCATTTTTTTTTTGTTTAATCCTGTAATTTCAAAATGTTATATATAAACAGTTATGCTGTTACATTGCCTATCACAAGAATGTTGAGATAAGGGTCTATAGAAGTCTGCCAGCTGACATTGCAGGCATTCGGACCAAGATTTTTACAGGCAATGCACGTCCTCTCGGCTATCTGTGTCGATGTGAAGGAGGGTATCGTTATGCATTATTAGGGTAGGAGCATCAGTACTGAATAACGTAATTGGACTCGTTGGGCAGTCCCTTCGTTTGAAGATCATTCCTGAGCCTGGTCTGATGGTTGGGCTACTCTAGAAGCTCCATTGGAGGTGATTTCTTGGCAATGGCCTGCAGACACCTTCCTCTTCAAATGTCTGATATTGTGTTCCTGCCCTCGTAGGTGCTAACCAGGTTTGAAGAATGGAAGTTACCAAATAGGTGACCTACTGGTTGGGTAACCCAATGAAAGTACATTTGCTGTCTTGAAGTTTTAAAATCATCAAAAATGTTTCCAGTTGTATTCTTTAGTTACATTTCCATAGTTTTGTTTACCACTGTCTCAATGTATAGATATTGATCCTATTTTTGCTGCATCAAATCTATGAGTAATAAATGAAAGGTTAACTAGTACAGTTTACTGAACCATGTAGAACAGCATAATATAGCACAATGTTATGCCATATGACAACAATGAAAGGCTTCGGTGGAATTCATTTTTTTTTGTTCTTTCTGGTGTTGAGAAGGCTACTGAGCTCCTATGAAGTATCCTGCTATTATGCAGCTCTGGAAAAGTGATCTGTAAATGTTGTATGACTGAGTTATACATTTGTTAGCTTTTTTCACGAATTAGATGGTCTTTCAGTGTGAATATGCATTTTGTTTTGCAACAGCCCAATATCTGGATCCCCTGGTTCATCTCCAGACCATTCACCTGGCAGATCTGAGCTGAAGCTTTCTCCTGCAGAACGTAGATTGAGAGACCGGAAGCACCTTGATGATATCACAGCTGCTAGATTGCCCCCACTTTACCACTCCCCTGTTCAACTACTGTCCTTTGAAGAATCTGCAGAATTACAAATCTCACAAAAGCAAAAATTTGAGGTAAGTAATGGCCAGAATCCACGATCAATATGTGAAATATTTAAATTAATAACTTCCAAATTGGTTGTGCAAAGTTATAATTTAGTTTTATTTTGTATATTGGTTTTGTATCCTTTAGCTTGTAACCACAGAATTTAAACTATTGATTCTGAACTGTTTAAATATCATGTGTACTTGAAAAAAAAATGTAATGTGATCTACATTACAGATAAATGGGCTAGGATAAATGTTAATTTTGCTTCTGAAAATGCAGAGCACTCCAGCTCACTTGGAACTGAGTAATGAAAATCTGCATTTATTTTGCATCATTTAATTGACGAAGGGAACTGCAAATTTACTCTTTGATGTATTACTTAATCTGGGTTCATGGAAATTAAATCCCTTTAGTAATTCAGTTTACAATTGGTGCTATTTTGAGACTGGACATATGTGAGCTCTTTTTAGTTTCATACTCTAAGACTCAATATTGTAACAGAACTTGACAACTGCAGTGTTTATACCAACTTCTATTTACTGGTGTTCGATGAGATTATGTTTTTGCCGTATAAATATTTCTTAATGTTACATATAGCTACATCCGTTGAGTAACATGTAATTGAAATAAGCTGTGTGATGCCTTCTGCTTTGACCTTCAAATTAATACAACTATTCCCTTTTACAGTCGACACAGGCCAAGCAAGCTGCAGAGAAACTATCACAGAGAATGAACATTAAAATGGTGACATTCGATCTGCAGCATGAAGGTGTTACAGCAGATCCAGGATTTAGAGATCATGGAGACAGCAGTTCCTCAGAAGATGATTTAATTTGACATTAAGAAAGGTGCATTAGTTGTGATAACAGAGACGGAAATATTATTTCCTTTGGGAAGATGACATCTCAATGCAAATGCTCATATTGTAGCATTAATAATTTTTAATATAATAAAAGGTTTTATATCCATCTTTACTGATGCAAGATCTGGCTATTTATTTAATATTTTAATTAAACTTCACTAGTGGCATTGAGAAATTTTAAGCCAAGTGAAAGATCAATAAATATCGATTTGCTTAAGATTGATGCAACGGAAAATTGAAATTGTGTTCAGTTTGCACCAATCTGGTCTTATTTGATTCTTTGAAATTGCTGCAATTTGCATATTGATCCAAGCAGGTTTCTTTGTCTAAAGTATTTTTATTTTTGAGTGCAGGGTAGAGTTATAGTTAGAATGTCGGCTTTTATTGTTTGAACTGTTTTAGTGCTTAATTGAAAATTCAGTGAAGGAAGATACATTTGTGATAACTATTTCTATCACTGAACATTGGTGCTAAATTTTATTGCAAGAATTATTTAACAGAAATATTTGTAAGAAATGCATAGTAAATGCTTGCTGATCTCTGATGAATTGACTGATAATCTTCCTTTTTTTAACTTTATTTTGGTGACATAGCTATAATTGGCCTAACTGCCACAAAAAATCGTGGAATTTTAAGTATTGACAATAGATGCAGGAGTAGGCCATTCAGCCCTTTGAGCCAGCACCGTCATTCACTGTGATCATGGATGATCATCCACAATCAGTACCCAGTTCCTGCCTTCTCTCCATTTCCCTTGACTCCGCTATCTTTAAGAGCTCTTTCTAACTCTCTCTTGAAAGCAACCAGAGAATTGGCCACCACTGCCTTCTGAGGCAGAGAATTCCACAGATTCACAACTATCTGGGTGGAAAAGTTTTCCCTCATCTCCGTTCTAAATGGCCTACTCCTTATTCTTAAACTTGCTTATGTTCAGAGCATAAGTGTCCACAAATATTTGCGTTGGTTTTAACAATATTGTACAGGAGGCAGCCTATCATTCCTTACAAAAAACTGGTACAAACCCACTGTGTGTTAATTGCCTTTGATAGTTTCCATTTAGTTGTTTATTTGTACAATTCTCATAATTTGCACCAAACTAGCAATGTAGAAACAATCCAGTAATCTTTTCAGTTCATGTGTCTGCAAGAATATGAAGGAGGGAGATTTGATAATCTTCTTTGTTTAAGAAGGAACTGCAGATGCTGGAAAATCGAAGGTAAACAAAAATGCTGGAGAAACTCAGCGGGTGAGGCAGCATCTATGGAACGAAGGAAATAGGCGACGTTTCAGGTCGAGACCATTCTTTGTACTGTTGCCTGCAGCTGCTACATTGATATTACTTCATGATGTACTTTATTGTGAATGAACAATGCTGAAATGTATGTACAGTCAGGAGATTAGAGGGAAAGGAATATTATCCTTGCACTTATTGTGCCTATCTGAATTAAATATGCCTTAAATATTTTGTACTTGAAACTCTCATGTTCATGAGTTGGTCTGAATATGCTGAGTAGCGCTCAGCAGCTCCGGCCCTTTGTGTTCAGATGTTTTAATCTTGCAGAGTTTAGAACCAAATTATTTTAAGACAGTACCTCAGAGTGGAGGAACCAGCTATAGATAGCAGACGGGTCATTTCTCTAATCGGTGATGGATTTGAACTGCTTCCACCAAGGTTGTGCATTTTTGCAATATTGTCACCTCAGAGGAAACTTTGTACTTGAATTTTACTGGAGGGATGGGCAGTACGTTATATTCAGGCTGTGGTCCAATGTCACATTATGTACTATTCAGTTCACTAACTGTTCAGTGTTCTTACATAGAAGGTCCTGTTTGTGTATTTGTATTGAATTTAAAATGCATTTTGCTCAGTGTTCAAGGTTACAACTGTTCCAGTTTGCCATTGTTAATTTTTATCTTTTCCTTTCTCAAGATCATTTTGTGCGTACATTTTCCCTTTCTGTGCCATAAACTGTGAGCCCGACCATTGTAAATGAAATAGTTTAACATGTTGCATTGGATGAGGTTGACCCAAACTATTGGCTCCAAAGTTATTTACATCAAGAACATTAGTACAGGTAGTTTTGCTATAATTCACATTTCTAGAATGCTAATTCGATATAAAATGAGTGATAAACGAGGGAACTCTATTTGTATTACGTCAGCTGAATAAGTTATAACTCAAATTTGATTGGGAACTAGAGAACCACTTAAAATTACCTTGGAAATTGAGAAGCGGGTAAAAACTGTTTTGCAAACTCAAATGTTTCCATGTTGCCTCTTTGCAATAATCGGACACTTGTCTCTTCAGAACTCAGCTGTAAGTTTCATTAAGAAAAAGCAATTGAAATTGTCAAGCAGTCCCTTGTATTGACACTTGCGCAAATAATCTGTATTAAACAAAGTATACAACTTTTAGTATTTGTAGCTTGCATAACAAAACTAAAAATAGCTATTAAATAGTCATTTAATTTATTTTTGAAAATTCTGCAGGAAAAATAAGTTGGTTATTGTGTTCTGAAACTCTATCCCTTAATCCCCTTTCCCCATTGACACAATGTTTACAACACAATTTCTTATAACTTGAGATTTCTTAGGAATGCAACTATCACAATGCAGCCAAACCTTTTTTTATAGTACTCAAATTGTGAGACAGAATACCTTCAAACATTAAGGCTAACTAAATTTTTGTTTTAATCATTTAATCATTACTTTGGTGTAAAGTCTGTCAAAATAGATAAATATAAGTTTAATACTGCATCCGGTGTTGAATGTTTTTCTTTTGCCCATCTAAATTTGTCGTATATGATACATTTGGACACGGCTGCAGAATAAGAATATCTGAAAATATTAGATTAAATTAGTGTTGCAAGAGATATCGGATAATGGAACTGTTGGAGGAAAAGCAATAGTGGATGTTTTGAGTCATCAACCTGCATCAGGTCTGAGAGAGAAGATAGTTGGTATAAAGAGCAGAAGGGAGAGGGGGGGGGAGAAATGAGATGGGCCAAGTGGCGGATCGAGACGGCATGAAGAATGATGGGCCAAAGAACTAGGTTCAAGTGATTTTGAGAGAATGGAAGTTAGTAGAGAAGATGATAAAATTGACAAGTTCACTGTGATATACATTATTTCATATACTTTTCCATATAAAATATATTCATCCTGAAACGTGAGTATCAAATCAAAAACATTGCAGATGTTGGAAATGTTGAAATAGAAAAAGCTGCAGACCGGCAGCACAGTGGATAGTGAAACCGAGTTAACGTTTCAGGTTGAAGACCCTTCATCAGGGTTCAGTTTTCCAGCATTTTCTGTTTTTATTTCCTTCTAACTAGTGCTTCCTTCACCATTTGAGTTGTCTAAAACCCACTGATTGTTTAGAAACCGATAAAGAAAAGTAGTTCCAGCAATCTTGAGAAAATGTGTTGTGCAAGATGTTTTTAAAAAAAAGTGCTTATCTGACATTAGACTTGAAATGGAGACTCGGGTTCTTAAAGAAGAATGAAAAGAAGAAACAATTCAAATCCACTTGGGCTTCACTGTGAGACACAATGGGCAACCTTTAATGTTTTTTGTAAGGCTAAGTGAGAAAGCAATGCCTTTATCAACCCTTGCACTTGGTTGCTTGTAGTCTGAGATTTCTGAAGACCGTTCTCAAAAGTTTCTCAATGCTTCAATGTAAAATTTACATAGCTGGGAATGGAGCAGAGATTGAACGATGTGACTATGAGGAGCAGCAGCTACAATTTCCGAATAGTTGCAGTTTGGAAGAATGTTTGTTGTAACAAAAAAAACATTGGTTATTGGAGCCAAGTATAGATGAGAGCACCGCTGTGGTTGACTTATTCAGGCTAATATTCAACACATAGATGATGTTAACATTCATAAGTCAAATAATACTTGGTGCTGTTATCATAGTTTTATTACCTTCCAGCTAGCAAAATTGAACAATATCAAATTATTTCATTTTAAACCAGTGTAAAAACAGAAAATCTTTGTTTTTTAAGGTGGTGTTATTTGAGTTATCAGTCAATAATCTGCATTGGATATTGTATTCCAGACTAAACCATACAGGGGAAAGTGCATCAGGATATCTGGAATGTTGATTCACTGCAGGATGCAAACCTTTTCTTCCTGTTTGCATGCGCCAAGATTCCTGGGGAAAGTTTAGTGCAGAATTAACTGGGAGATATTCCTGATGCATTAATAGGACTTGATTTTGATATTTCAAAAAACATATTATTATGCTTGCTTGATGATGCAATGTGTGGAATAAAATCGATATCTTGTTTTGCACATCTTACTCTGTTTATTTTATCGTAACTTCCTGTTAAATTTGAAGTACAAGGCAAATGAATATTGACTGTCAATGAATATATCAAGACAAGAGTGAAGATGTAGGATAATGATCTAATAAACATATTTTAAAGTGGTATTTGATAAAGTGTAAAGCATCAAAAGTAAATGGTTGATTAACAACCATATAGTATGCATTGGATGTATGTGTGAACCTCTGCAAGGTACAAACAAAATAGCACATTTGCTTTCATATGTACAGTAATATTTATAAACTTTATATCTTTGGTACAATTCAATAAAGGAGAGATATCCAATCCGCACTGACAACTAGAGGATTTTGCTTTCGTGAATCATGAACATATTTCATTTCATTTTCTTTGCCTTTGCTTAAAATACCTTAACGATGTTTCATACAGCTGTGAAAAGATACAGCCGTTTTACAATGAAATAGAGAGCTTCATAATGTCAAAGAAGTGTTTGAGCAGCTGGATGCATGGTGACTTGATTTCATGTAACTGGCCATGTGGTTGGTTAAAAGTGAACGTTTGGGTCCTGTAGGACCTCTTAGGATTTGCATTATCCATGGAAACATTGCCAAAAAGAGAGGTTTATTTTGTTGTCAGTAATTGGTAACATAAAACATTGAGTGTAAATTACTTGTTTGAAGTCATAGTTATACACACCCAGACCCTTGCAAATTTATCCTCTGAATTTCATTGACATTGTAACACATGTGGTCACTCTACTGTGAGAACATTACTGTTTGTGTGGAGAAAGGAACTGCAGATGCTGGTATAAACTGAAGATAGACACAAAGTGTTGGAGTAACTGAGTGGGTCAGGCAGCATCTCTGGGGAAAAAAAAAGGATGGGTGACCTTCTTCAGAAGAGTGTTCAGCCAGGAGTGAATGGAAGTTCTCATGCCGCAGTAGTTCCCTGCCTTTCATGTGCCATATATTGGTTATCAGAAAAGTTTTCACATGAGACAGACTGACTGATATCTTCTGGGGAAGAGTTCACCAATAAATTAAACTTTACAAGTTTGCAACGATTTGGAAGTTTGAGGCAGGACTATTGGAAAAGCTACATGGGTTTCCTATCCTTTACTCTAACCCATCAGCATGCTCTGCAGTTGCATCCTACTTTCCGCATGTGATCTTGTCAACTGCCCTTTGTAATCCTAACAATTGCGTCTGCATTTTTAAAACCTAGACCCCTATCTATAAAGGACAAATGCCATTTGTCACCTTCATTTGCTGCACCTACATGTCAGCTTTCTCTTTACGTGCACTGAATCCACTTGTACTCTACTTGTTTGCAGTTTGTCCATTTTAAATAGCAGCATATCTTTTGAATTGTCTCACAGAAGTGCATGACTTCACACTTTCCAACATATTCCATTTGCTAAGCTTTAGCCCAATCACCTATCAGTAGCTGCTGCAGAGTCCCAATATCCCCTTGCATCTATCTATATGTCATCAGGACTCTTCCGGGCTCTCGCTAAGTTTTGGAAAATAAAATTCAACCAATTACTCTTTTTTCCTACAGCCACATTGTGTAAAATCCTTGGATCCAGGCCATTTAGAACCTTGTGACTTTTATGATATTAGTCTCATTGGTTTTTACAATACTTTAGTCACATGTTCAGAATTGCTCCAAGTTCTTCTCTCCTTTTGAAATTAGTCCATCTGTTTTAAGATATTTGTAGTCTCGTCCATGGTGCAAAGTATTGGTTTAAATTATCTATAATTAATTCCCCAGTCTCACTCTGAAGGGGGTCCTACCATCGTTTTATACATCCAATAGAAACTCCGATTTTAATATTTCTAGCCAGTTTACTCTCTCAATCAAGTGTCTTTCTCGTTATTAGGTTTACCCAAACTAATTTCCAACTCCTACATCTAGGATATTCATTCCCCCCTGCCACTGGATCCTTGACTTCCTGATCTATAGACCACAATCAGTGAGGATAGGCGATAAAACATCCTCCACAATCATTCTCAAGACCGGTGCTCCGCAAGGATGCATTCTTAGTCCCTTACAACGTTCTCCATACACTCACAACCGTGTGGCCAAAATTCTGCTCTAATTCTATTTTTAAGTTTGCAGATGACACTGCTGTACTGGGCTGGATTTCAAATAATGATGCGATGGAATGCAGGAAGGAAATACAGCGCATAGTAACATGGTGTCAAGGCAACCTTTTCCTCCATGTCAGCGAGATGAAGGAGCCAGATGGATTTCAGAAGCGAGGTGGAGTGCACACCACAATCGGCATCAATGGTTCTGAGATGGAGATGATCAGGGGCTTCACATTCCTTGGCATAAATATCATCAACAATTTGTCTTGGACCAACCACAAGAAAGCACACCTACACCTCTATTTCCTCAGAATACCGTCGATTTTTTTTCGGTGACTTGCCAGCACCCGTCATAGTCGCAGCAGGTTTCCGAAATTTTTCAACATGTTGAAAATCCAGCAGCATCCAGAACAAGATACGACTCTTCGGGCGACTACTCGCGACCGTAGAAGCGCCACTCCGCGACCGCCAGGGTGTCGCCTGTATGGTCATGAGTAGTCTCCTCAGTCACCCAAAGAGTCGTAGCGTCTTTCTGGTTGCTGCTGAATTTTCTACATGTTGAAAACTTTCGGCGACCTATGACGGGTGCCGGCAGTCGCCGAAAACGTCGCGTAAGTGGGACAGGCCCATTACCAACCTATACAGTTGCACAGTAGAACACATCTGTACACAGTACATGCATCGCAGCTTGGTTTGGCAACTGTTCTGCCCAAGACCACAAGATGTTGCAGAGTGTTGTGGGTATAGCGCAGTTCATCCTACAGACCAGCTTGCCCTCCATTTACCCTTTACACAGCCTTGGGGAAAGCAGCAAGCCTAGTCAAGGACCTTTTTCACCCTTGTCATTTTTTCTGTTCTTGCCTCATCCATTAGACAAATTATTCAAAAAGCTTGAAAGTATGTACCACCAGACAGGGGAACAATTTCTCCCCCATTGCTTTCAGACTACTGAACAGTCCTCCCATTAGCTAGGTTGTAGTCCTGATCTTACAATGAACGTCATTGCAGACCTTGGACTTTCCCCTCTGTAACTGCAATGCCCATGCTGTAACATTGTATCCTACATTCCGATATCTATCTCTTTCCACTACCTGTTGTACTGATTATTCCCAAGTATAGTATGATTTGACTGGATGGCACACAAACAAAACAAAAATCTAGCTCCTTTATTTATATTAAACTATTAAATTTAGCTCTTATAATATTTAGCTATTGAATCTAGCTCCTTTATTGTAACAAAGGTACCATGCAGGTAGCTTTGCTAGATGTACTGCAGCATCTCCCAAAGGTCAGGGATCAGATTTCACTGTATCTTGGTACACATAACAACAATAAACCAATACCGATTTTAGTTCTCAACTGCTGGTTCCTGAAAAAACTCGTTTATCATTTGCTTGTGTATGCTTTTAGTTTTTATTTTAATATTTTCTTTTTAACCACAGATCATTCCTCTTTCCTAATTGGGAAATAATCTGAATGGGATAATGTTCTGCTGAGTGTTTTGAAGTAGCTGTTCAAATACCTGCCTCTGCCCATCCACTGACTTTTCCTTTACCTAATTCCCAAATCCCGACAGCTCTTCCCTCATATTATGTAACTGCCCTTATTTATGTCGAGGACATTTGATTCGGACACAAGATGTTTATCTCAAACTGTACCTGGAATCCCACCACATTGTGATCACTATTAAGGGCTCCTTAATTGCAAGAACTATTATTAATCATATCTCATTACATGTGACCAAATCTGGGTGCAAAATTCCTCTTCTAAAATATTCTTGTCATTTTGATTAGTGCAATTGGAGATCAGAGGGGAAAGATTAATTGGCGGAATAGACTTGAGCTGCATAGCCTAATTCTACTCCTATCACTAATGACCTTATGAAGCAGATGACAGGTATGAGCAACTACATTCAGACAAATTGTTGAAGGAAAATAGGAATGAAGAGTACTTAGAGAGGAAACTGGGAGGCCAAAAAGAAGTCATGAATTTTCCCTGCAGGTGAGGTAAAGGAAAATCCTAAATCATTCTATAAGATTATTAGGGGCAAGAGGATAGGCAGGAAAAGAGTGGGTACTCTTAAGGGCCAAAGGGGTCATCTGTATGTGGAGCTGGTGACGTGGGCAAGGCCCTAAGTGAATACTGCTAGTCTGTTGTGACCAATGAGAACAGCATGGAGGATAGAGAGTTCATGGAGGCGAATGTTGATTGCACCATGCAGTTAATAAGCAGCTGGAAGAGTAGGATATCTTAATACATCAGGGTTGATAAATCATGTATGAAGGAACTGCAGATGCTGGTTTGCACCAAAGACAGCATCTCTGGAGAGAAGTAATGGGTAACGTTTAGGGTTGAGACCCTTCAGACTGAGCGTCAGGAGAGGGAGACAGAGATCACCTTACCCTTTCATATGTCTATGTCTCCCTCTCACCTAACTCTCAGTCTGAAGAAGGGTCTCCCCCCAAAACGTCACCCATTTCTTCTCTCCAGGGTTGTTATATCCTCAGCACCAGATATGATCTATTTCAGAATGGTATGGGAAACAAGGGAAGCAATTTTTGTGGCCCTGTAGGAGATATCTTTGTTAGTCATAGGTGAGATTCCAGAAGAATGGAGGATAGATAATGATGTTCCTTTAATTGAAGCACAGCAAGGATAACCCAGAAAGTCGTGAGTCAGTGATAGGGAAATTATTTGAGAAAATTCCCAGGAACTGGATTTATTTTGACTTGGAAAATCAGACTGATTAGGAAGAGTCAGCATGGCTTTGTGTGGGGGAAATTCTGCCTCTAACCGAGGAAGTTGATGAAGGCAAGGTGGTAGACATTGTCAATGTGGACTTTTGAAAGTCATTTGTTGAGGTCCTGCCTGGTAGGCAGGTCCAGAAGGTTAAACGCCATGGGATCGAAGACGAGCTGGCGGACTGTAATAACTTAAATCTAGCTCCTTTATTTATATTAAACTATTAAATTTAGCTCCTATAATATTTAACTGTTAAATCTAGCTCCTTTATTCTAACAAAGGTAACATGCAGGTACCTTTGCTAGAAGTACTGCAGCATCTCCCAAAGGTCAGGGATCAGCAACTGTTACTGGGCTTGCTAGCAAAGCACCAATCTCATAAATAAAATTTAAAAAATAGCAATTAGGAGAAATTTGAAGGAGCCAAGAATAAGCTGAGGTGAGATGTTACTCCCTCTCAAGACCCTGGAAATATGCTGTAGGGTCAACTGGATTCAATTAAAAGGTGGTCACTTGTGGGTTCTGTTTAATCGAACTTTGCTGTAACAGAAGGTGTAATTACACCCACAATTACCTAAACAATGAATTGCAAATGTCTGTAAAGGATCCTATAAAAGTCGTGGGCGTTTATTTTGTTGAAATGCAATGCAATGGAGCAGAATCTGTCCTTTGCTCACTTAACTTGCACCCAGGTACTGTTATTTTGGCAGGGAGCTAGTACGACAAATGTATTTCTAACTGGACTAGTAATGAATAAGTGCTTTGTAAATGCACAAAAATAATGAAGATTTGAAGTTGCAATTGGACCCAGCTAAGCAATGTCTAATTTGGGAATGATTAGGTTTAGCATGAAAATGAAATCCTAACTCTTTTTATAGGATTAAAATTAAATATATACGTTCAAAGTGCTTGTGCTGAGGCATTTAATTATTTTTTTTTTGTGGCTGGTTGAAAGAATCTCTCTGGATGTTGTCACTGTGGGGCTTGAAGCACAATGCCCAGATGTCTCCAAAACGACTCCCACACATTTTCAATGTAATTTATTGAAAGGTTATCAAAGACCATCGCTTTCGATCTTTCTTCAAGAATATTTGGGTTTCTTTTGAACTTTTGCTATGTTTCAAATGCCATTTTGCTTCCTGTAATCAAATTGCTACATTTCAAAGATGCTTTAACTCTTCTATTGCTTATTTTAAACTGCATCTTTCAGCTATGGTGGCATTCATTATTCTCAATGGCACCTTAAATTATAATCGTGGAAGATGTGAATTCTAATCACTATTTGGATTTAAAATCACCTGGTGAATGAGAGAGCCAATTCAATTAACTAAAATTAACATGCATTTTCAAACTTTTCTCAGCCTCTTTATAATTTAACAAGTTTGATGACGAAATACTGATATCTGCCTTAGTAAGTCGCAGCCCTGTTCTTATCTAACAGCTTTGAAGTGGAAATGTTGTAATCACCCTCAGGTTTCTTTAACTTGTGATTTAATAACAATTACGGCCATCAGCGGAACAGTGTGAGACACCAGCAGTTGTGAGCAGCTCTGAGTATTCCACATCAATGGAACAATGCCAAATATCACACAGCGATGGAAGAGTGCCAACTATCACACTGTAATGGAACAATTCTGAATTATGCACTGCAAGGGAGCAGAGCAAAGTATCATACAATAATGGATCAGTGCCATATGTCATTCAGGAGTGGAACCGAGCCAAGTATCTCAGCAAGAAACAATGCTTAGTTTTACCTAGTTATATCATCAAATGCGCTACGAAGTAGCATCTGCTTATTGCTGCTGAGATCCTGTCCGGCTGGCCATGTGGTTCCAGACCTGGTTACAGCCATGTACAAAGATGCACTCTGAAAGCGATGTCAGCCCTTGAAGCTAAGACATCATTTGACCAACTGTGGCAGCAAGGTACCTGATTAAAACTGCATTAATTAGGATTATATTGCTGCAGTTGCACTTAAAATGATGGACGATGCTTTCAGTTATTTGGAGGCCAATCATCTTGACACAAGGATATTGATTTCCTGAAGGTAGTTTCCTGTACGTATCCATTATTGGTCACCCCCTAGAAGTATACTCACGGATGATTGAATGGTGTGTATTTTTTTTGGTTGAAAATGTTTTGTGTCACATTTCCTGTAAAATAACTGTCCCTTTCCATTTTTTGTTTAGCTCTGATCTCCTTGAATTTCAACATTTTCTTTTCAAAATTGCAGCCATCAGCTCCACCACGTTGCCGAGGTCTCAACGATAAGGAAGCAGTTTCCCATGCTGGAAATGTTTTTCTAGCAGTGGCTTGATTCTTCCTATGGCCGCTATATTTCTGATTTTTTTTTTTTGACCCACTACTCCCACTTTGTTCCTCTTCAAGTGTCAGTATAGCACTTCCTTCAGCCTACGGAAAAAAATAAAATGAGCGTCAATCTTTTGCCTAAAGGAAGTGCTAATGGCCAGAACGATAGAGCTTTTCCATTGACATTTATCCTGATCATTTAATTTATCGAACATAAAATGGTATAACACAGGAATAGGACTTTTGGACCACAATGTCGGAGTCGAACATGATGTCAAGACCAATCTTTGTCTGCCTGTACTTAATCCATATCCCTCCAATCCTTGCATATCCATGTGCCTTTCCAAAAGTCTCTTAAATTCTAATTGTTGGAAGCATTGCAGAATTCATCACTGATCCTGGTTTTCTGCATGCAATATTTGTAACAGGAGTAGCTTCCAGCATCCAGTCTTAGTTTCCAGATATTATTTAATACCATTGCACTTCCGTACAACGTAGTGCAATGCTACTAACTTCAGGACGACACAACCAACTCTTGAAAGGGGTGAATGGCTGATAAATAGTGAATTAGAAAGCCAAAGTCTGTTACTGATAATCGTAGCATTTAGAGGTGTGTGATTGGGAATTGTGATGGCCGTATTCCAAAATGACATCTGGGAGGGGAACCATCGGCCGGCCACAGCTATGTTACAAGGATGTCTGCAAGAGAGATATGAAGGTGCTCGACATCGATGTGGTGTCCTGGGAGAGCCTTGCAGCTGACCGCACGAGGTGGAGAGGCACACTGAACCAACATCTCAAAACGGGGGAAGAGAACCTGGTGAACGCAGCAGCCGACAAGCGGGCACGCAGAAAGGAGAGCAGCAACTTCAACAGACCAGAGACCACACACAAATGTGACCTTTGCTACTGAGACTGTCACGCCCGCATTGGTCTCTTCAGCCACAAGCGACGCTGCTCTAGCCAAGGTTTGGAGCAAGCAGCCAACAACTAGGATGCATCACCCGTGGTCAGTCATGACCCAGGGGGGCCTACATTCGATTTGGGAATACAATTCAACTGACGCACTTCTCAGTCATAAAGTCAGGAAACCCAACCCAATTCTCAATTCAAAAGTGATGAGCAACCATTTTAATTACATGTTCAGAAAATTACAGTGTTCAGCCAAATATTATGATGCTCAGGGTCAATTGCAAGTGCCTTGATTTAATTTAATGTAACCAGTCGAGTGTGGGATTCTATAGTTAGCCCCGTATTCAGGTTCCCTCGCGTCCTTCCATATTCTCTGATTGGGATTCCCAAGTCTTTGCTTCACAGAGATGGAATGGTTAATAGCATCAGCTATCTACATGTATCTGGAGAAATTCAAACATTGTTATTTTTGGAGCCGTTACAAGAATGTAACTGAGCCAGACTAGGAGTAATTTTAAAAAAAAATCACCATCCAGTAAGGAAAAGACTGATGACAACCAGTTTGTGTTGAAACCTTTGTCTGATTGCTGATCTTTTGTCCAATTCTAAAAGTCTAAAAATCAACTAAAATATGTTTTACTTAATTTTGAGTGCTCTTGATTCCTGAGAAAAAAACCTTTTGGAAGGTTTTACGTCTGAAGTTCAAAATTTCAACTTACTATTCACAAGGTGGCGGAAATCTCTGCAAGGCAGCTCAGTCACATCCTGAGAGCCTGGCCTTGTCGATGCCTTTTGTATTTATATCTGTAGTTAGCAGAAACATGTAAAGCTTCTCTTATCCCTCATAAGTATCAGCTAAGTATTCCTCTTGCATGGTAATATGTTTTAATAAAGTGTTTTTAATGTTACTTTTAGTTTCTGTAAACTGCAGCAATTCATGAGTTCCTGGGTTGGATGCGGTTATACATTGATTGAAAGGCATTGGTGCGTAGGCGGACCTGGCTGTCCTTATCTATGAATCACAAAACATTAATTCAGTGATACATTTATTTATATTTCACGGGAATTATAGACCAGCTAGCCTTACATTGGTAGTATGGAAGATGCTGGAGTTGATTATTAAAGATGTTATAGCAGCGCATTTGGAAAGCAGTGACAGGATCAGTCAAAGTCAGCATAGATTTATGAAGGGGAAATCATGCTTGACTAATCTTTTGGAAATTTTTGAGGATGTAACAAGTAGAATGGATAAAGGAGAGCCAGTGGATGTGGTGTATTTGGACTTTAAAAAACCCTTTGACAAGGTCCCACCTAAGAGATTAGTGTGCTAAATTAGAGCACGTGGTATTGGGGGTAGGGTATTGACATGGATAGAGAACTGGTTGGCAGACAGGAACCAAAGAGTGGGAATTAACGGGTCCTTTTCGGAATGACAGGCAGTGACTAGAGGGGTGCCGCAAGGCTCGGTGCTGGGGCCGCAACTATTTACAATATATATTAACGATTTAGACGAGGGAATTAAATGTAACGTCTGCGGATGACACAACGCTGGGTGGCAGTGTGAGCTGTGAGGAGGATGCTATGAGGCTGCAAGGTGACTTGGATAGTTGGGCTGAGTGGGCAGAAGTATGGCAGATGCAATATAATGTGGATAAATGTCATCCACTTTGGAAGCAAGAACAGGAAGGCAGATTATTATCTGAATGGTATCAGATTAGGAGGTGCAATAAGACCTAGATGTGCTTGTACATCAGTCTCTGAAAGTAAGCATACAGGTACAGCAGTTCATTGCGAGAGGATTTGAGTTTAGGAGCAAGGATGTCCAACTGCAGTTGTACAGAGCCCTGGTGAGACCGCACCTGGAGTATTGTGTGAAATTTGGTCTCCTAATTTGAGGAGGGACATTATTGCTATTGAGGGCGTGCAGCGTAGGTTCACCAGGTTAATTTCCGGGATGGCAGGACTGACGTACGATGAAAGAATAGGTTGACTGGGCTTGTATTTGCTGGAATTTAGAAGGATGAGAGGGATTCTTATAGAAACATATATAATTCTTAGAGGATTGGACAGGGTAGATGCAGGATAAATGTTCCCGATGTTGGGGGAGTCCAGAACCAGGAGTCACAGTTTAAGAATAAGGAGTAGGCCATTTAGGACTGAGATGAGGAAAGAAAAATTCACCCAGAGAGTTGTGAATCTGTGGAATTCTTTGCCAAAGAAGGCAGAGGAGGCCAATTCACTGGGTGTTTTCAAGAGAGAGATTTAGCTCTTAGGGCAAAGGGATATGGGGAAAAAGCTGGAACGGGGTACTGATTTTGGATGATCAACCATGATCACATTGAATGGCGGTGCTGGCTCAAAGGGCCAAATGGCCTCCTCCTGCACCTATTTTCTATGTTTCTAATGGATCCTGAGGGGCCTCAACAGTGTGATGTCAGTCCCGGAGTTTCATCTGCAGAAAGTGTTAGTTTAGCAGACTATTAGGAAGGCAACTGGCAAATTTGGCCTTCCTTCATTGTGAAAATATTTGAGTACAGGAGAAATTATATACTGTAAACATGGAGCATAGAATTGCAGGGGGACCTTGATCAGTTGAACAAGTGGGCTGGAGGAACAGCAAATGGAGTTTCATTCAAAAGTGTGAGGTGTTGCATTATGGATAGTCACGACCTACACAGTGAATTATGGTTATGGGGAGAAGGCAGGAGAATGTAGTTAGGAGGGAGAGATCAGCCATGATTGAATGGTGGAGTAGACTTGATGGGCCAAATGGCCTAATTCTGCTCCTATCCCTTATGACCTTATGAATAGTAATGCCCTGGTGAATGCTGCAGAGCACAAGGATCCAGGACTACAAGTACATTGTTCTCTGCAAGTGGTGTTGCATTTAGAAAGCTTTTACGATACAGATCTTCACCAGTCAGGGAACTGAGTGTGGAAGTTGGAACATTGTGCTACAGTTGTGCAAGATGTTGGTGAGCCCACACTTGCGGTATTGTATTCAGTTTTAGTCACCCTGCTTAGGAAGGATGACATTAAGCTGGAAAGGGCGTAGAGAAGAATTCTGGGGATGTATCCAGGATTCATAGGACTGAGCTACAGGGGGAGGTTGGGCAGGATAGGACTTCATTCCCAGCGGCATTGGAGACTGAGGGCTGGACCTATAGAGGTGCACACAATCCTGAGGGGAATAGATAGGGTGAATGCACAGTCTTTTCCCCAGGGTAGGGGGATCAAGAACTAGAGAGCACAGATTTAAAGTGAGAGGTGAAAGGTTTAACAGGGCAACTTTTTCACCTAGAGGGGGGTTGCTATATGGAGCAAGCAGCTGGAAGAGGTGGCTGAAGCGGGTACCAAAGAACAGGCTGAACCTGGTCTCTGGCAAACAGCTGGTGTCAACTTTGGAGCCTTGCTTGTACTCGTGTCTGTGCAAACCCCAAAGCTGCTGATAATTGCTACGAGCTGTTGTTTCTATCTCTACATTGACTCTATCCTCATTACTCCCATTATGAGTTAGTCTAATTGACTGTTAGTTCTTTGCTCATATTTTTACATAAATCTTGGTCCATAATATTTAATTGCCAAACCTGCCGTGTCTGCAATCGTTTTACTTTTAAACCTTTTGGATTTGTTTCTGTGTTTTTAGAATACCTAGTCATGAGCAGTACTTGTGAGGAGAAACGTTAATTACTTAATATTTGTACGCCTCCAGAGGTTTCCAGAGGTGGCCAAATTGGATCCAACTCTGTCCTTTGACGTTACCACCCACTGCCTGAACATTTTCTCTCACCCCAACACACAATGTGCGACCAGAACAATGGTGTGGATGTCATCGAACCAAGTCTCCGAGCGATGAATGCTTCGTCCAAGTTTACATATTTCTGCATTTAACAATAGTAATGAAAATAATAGATGTGCAGTGTTATGTGGCTACAGACAGTTTGGAAGCATCTCCCGATAAAACAGATTTTAATATATAAGCACGCAAAGGCCAAACAGGACGCTTATGAATTAAAATGTCAGTGACATTTTGCAGAGATTGAGGTGTGAGTGTGAGTGTGTTGGGAAGTTCAGGCACACTGATGAATCGACAAGTTCTCTCTCACAAGTGACAGGGATGAACTTTTCCTGACAGGAAGTGAAAGTGAATACAAATGGCATGGAGCAGGGGCCCTGCAGTAATCCTTGGTCATGAAAGGAATATCATTGCATTAGTTTCTGAGTGCAGTTTCTGTGAGGAGGACCAGTGTGGCTCTCATACCTTTAGCACCATCCGACCAGACCACTGCCCTCCAAAGATCGTCCGGCAGTGGCAGCTCCCTCTCTTCTTTCACAAATATTTGTGACTTCTTGTGAACAACCGTTCAGAACTGTGACTAATGAGATGAACTGTATCTGTTCCCGTACCTCCCAGTTCTGACAGCCCTTTGAAAATTGCAATTTGACATTTTATAAAACTAATATGTTTGCAAAAGAAACCAGAGATCAGGCTTGGATTAAGCTGAGATGATATATCAGGAAGCCTATTCCTGCTTTTCAATCTTTGGAGTAGAATAGGACAGGTTTGGAGGGATATGGGCCAAACACAGGCAGGTGGGAGTAGTGTAGATGGAACATGTGGGTAGTATGGGCAAGTTGGGCCAAAGGGCCTGTTTCCATCACTCTATGACTTCTCTGATTCTGTATTTATACCTCCACTGATTGGCTAATTATTCATGAGTCAATAGACAGCCTGTCACAGAGGCTGTTCCAGGTGTATCTACTGATCGGTGTCCACTGAAATATTTCATGCATCTTATTTTCCATAATTCTGCTGGCCTTGAGGTCAGCAGTGGGAGTTCCCCCCGCCACGGGTACCATGTAATCCCGTGCTACCCGCTCCATGGTCGGATAGTCGGCGACTAAACCGTCTCCCCCACCTGGTTTGCCAGGTGAGGAGGGGGCTGTGGACCCCCGGCAGGACCAAACACAAGACCTGCCAAAGGGCGGATGAGCTCCTAGTGAGCCAACGGCCATCTACACTTCAGTAGAAGTTGCGCTCACTGTCGTACACAGCATTGTAAGTAAGGCACCGTGTCCGCTGATGTTTTCAATGATGATGATGATTGAGGTCAAACAGTCACTGATCATTAGCTGACCAGAGTTGCTCTCATTTCAGCAGAACTTCAGAACACTGCATGGACAGAAGGAACATAACTCCAAATAACTTGGCTGAGCCTGTTCCCTTCATGAGAATTGGTAAAATGGTATTGGTTTATTATTATCATATGTACTAACATACAGTGAAAAACTTTGATTGCGTGCTATCCAGTCAAATCATAGTATACTTGAGTACAATCAAACCAAACACAAACATAACTGGTAGTGAAAAGAGACAAATAGATGGCGTAGATGGACAATGATGTAGGTTAGGAGATAGTTACTACACCCTTGGCTTATGGGAAACCATTCAATAGTCAGATAACATTGGGATCCAGGATCTTGCCTGGAAGGAGAAATGTTTTTAAAGAAACAACAAGCTTTCAGTGCAGAAAATCATTTATGGACCGATTGACGGCTCCCTGCTGATGCCTTGTAGTCTCGCCATGTTGCTTTCTAAACACATTCCGATAGAACATCGGCATCTCCCACCTGTGAACCTCGAGCCCTGCAGCACGGAACTGAATCTCAGCCGATAACACCCTCAATGCAGATGGTTGGCGGTTCAAGTCCCACTCAGAGACGCAAATTCATTTCACTTGCACTTTATGTGCACAGTGCAAGTGACGAATAAAATTGATTGATTGAGCAAAGAATCCAGGGGCAATACTGAGGGAGAACTGCTCTCTCAACGATGCCAACTGAGATCGTGCTCTCTTGTGTGGATGTGAAAGATTTCTATGACACCATCCCATATGGAGTCTCCCTGGGGGCGTGACAGTTTTTATTCCGTGGCCATGATCACTAAAACTGGTTGTTGTTGTATTGTTTGTGAGATTTCAGTCCTTGCAAGTTGGCTCATGCAATTCCATTATTATACCAGTAACTTCAAGAAAAGTACCGTATTGGTTATAAAATGCTCAGAGTTGTTCTATAATTATGACACAAATTATGTAAATTCAATTTTTTTTTCTTCTTGGTTGGAACAAGCTAGGATTTTTGCTCCTGCTATTGTTGAGGAAATAGTTAGATTCCACCTTCTAACCAGAGCAGAGCTTGATCAATGAAGCAGGCAATAGCTACACCTGACTGAATTTCTTAAACAAGATTTTTCACTTTGTCCTTGTTGCGATGATTCAAGCAGATATTTCCCTTTGCTGGATCTTACATTGAGCTTGTTCCCATCCTAGGAGAAGGGATGGAATGGGTTAGGAAGAAGGAAATCAGAGAACTTTGACAAATAAACAGACGGTCGTGGAGAACAGGCAAACTCCACACAGGCAGCAGGATTGATTAGGTTGCTGAAGCTGGCAGTGACTCTCTGCGCCGCTTGTGTCTGGAGCACTAACAGCAGTGTGTGTGCAAATACCACAATTCCCTCGATTCCTGTGCAAAACTCTACAGATTTAACTCAGTGGAATTAATTTCACGCTGAATACCGCATCTTTCTTTCAGGCTCTGTGCATTGGAACTTTGGCATTTGGTTCTCCAAGAGCGTTTGTGATGGTGTTTAAGGCCCCACACACACACACATATGCTGCGATGGGATTGTTCTAACCCAATATCCTGCCACAGTCCATGGAGGTAGCTGAACAGCACTTCCTCATGTTCGAAGGCTTCATAGCATGGAAACATAGAAGATAGGTGCAGGAGTAGGCCATTCGGCCCTTCGAGCCTGCACCGCCATTCAATATGATCATGGCTGATCATCCAACTGATCATCCAACTCAGTATCCCGTACCTGCCTTCTCTCCATACACCCTGATCCCCTTAGCCACAAGGGCCATATCTAACTCCCTCTTAAATATAGCCAATGAACTAACTTCTGTGGCAGAGAATTCCAGAGATTCACCTCTCTCTGTGTGAAAAATGTTCAGACTCATCTCGGGCCTAAAAGACTTCCCCCTTATCCTTGGACCTTGACCCCTTGTTCTGGACTCCCCCAACATCGGGAATAATCTTCCTGCATTCAGCCTGTCCAACCCCTTAAGAATTTTGTAAGTTTGTAAGTTGAAAGGACTGGCCATATTAAAAAATTAAAGAATGATATTTGGCGGCTTCTGTCAGCAGTGAAATATCAACCATTGTGAAGCACTAAACACTGTCCCTCACCCAACAACATGCATCTGCACATAGTTTGGGGGGAGCTGGGTAACAATGAACCTTTTCATCTCTGGACCGCAAACACCAACAAAATGCCTCCTCTCAATTCCAGCAGGTGGCAATATAACTTAATCTATTGCCTTAAGGCATTTTCATAAGTGTCAATAAATAGAGGCAATTTTAGAGATTTGACTTGAACTGCAGAATATCGAGTCAAGCCGCTACAGCTGGGCTGCATAAAAGCTGCATAAATGAAGCACGACAGGGGTACTGATGGCTGTGTGACATGGTGAGTGAAAGAAGCTAGTTATAAAGCTACACAAAGTGCTGGAGTAACTCAGCCACTTACTTTGTGTCGTTGTTGTAACCCAGCACCTGCAGTTCCTTGTTTCTAGTTGTAAAGTTGTTTCCAAGGTAATAAAAAATGCCTTGAATGGTGAATTTGGTGAACAAGATCCTGAAGACAAGTTTTTTTTTTGGGGGGGGGATTTTGGATTCTGTCAAAGTTGAACACAGCTAGGACCCTGCTGATGTAATTTGTATCTACGTTTACCGGGCACACCATCAGTAATCAGAAGTTAAAAGCCCAACCCTCTTGACTGACAATTTCCAGAGCTCTCTCCCCACCTCTCTTAATCCAGGAGAGAGAGATCGGTGTGGGATAAGCTAATATGTTAGAGCATGTTGAGGCCAAGGAGGAGGAAGTGTTGTTGGGTCTATTGAAGAACATTCAGGTGGATAGATCTTCTTGGTCTAAAGGGATCTTTCCCAGGTTGTTGAGGAGGCAAGAAAGGAGATTGCTGGGGCCTTGATGGAGATCTTTGTTCCCTCTCTAGTCACAGGAAAGGTCCCAGAGCACTGGGGATGTTGTTCCTTTGTTTAAGCATGGCTTTAAGGATAATCCAGTTGATTATAGGGTGGTGAGCTTTACATCAGTAGTTAGGAAGACCTTGGAGGTGATTTTTAAAGACAGGATTTACAGGCATTTGGTGAAGCATTGGCTTATTTGGGGCAGCCAGCAAGGTTTTGTATGAGGCAGATCATGCCTTACAAACTTGATTAAGTTTTATGAGGAGGTGACAAAGATGATAGATAAGGATAGGGTAGTGTATATTGTCTACATGGACTTTAGTGAGGCTTTTAACAAGGTCCGCCTTTCAAGGCTGATCTTTCTGAATGACATAGGCATTTACCATTGTCAATTGAAAGCAAGAGGCAATTTGCAAAATTGATTCCCCACCCCCACCCGCCCCCAATCCCCAATTCTACTCCTTTCCCGCCAAAACTGATAATATCTATTTGATCCACTGGCTGACGTAAGACCATCTCCCTCTGGGTTCCTTCACAAAGAAAGATCAGCCCCAAATTGCCATTCGTGTGTTTACCTCCACAGATGCTGCCAGGTCCACTGTGTTCCTCCAGCAGCTTGTTTTTTGCTGAAGGTTTCAGCATCTGAAGTCTCTTATGTCTTCATTATAATCAAACCTTGCAATTCTAACTACAGCCACAGGATGGTGACCAAGAGCATACGCTTGGACTGGTTCCCCTTATTGCCAGATGATCTATATCGGTGAGACCAAGCGGAGGCTTGGCGATCGTTTCGCCGAACACCTCCACTCAGTCCGCAATAACCAACCCGACCTCCCGGTGGCTCAGCATTTCAACTCCCCCTCCCATTCCGTATCCGACCTCTCGGTCCTGGGCCCCCTCCACGGCCAGAGTGAGCAACACCGCAAGTTGGAGGAACAGCACCTCATATTCCGCTTGGGGAGTCTGCATCCTCTGGGCTTGAACATTGAATTTTCTCAATTCTGTTAACCTTTGCTGTCTCCTCCC
Organism: Okamejei kenojei; assembly: GCA_035221665.1. Lineage (NCBI taxonomy): Eukaryota > Metazoa > Chordata > Chondrichthyes > Rajiformes > Rajidae > Okamejei > Okamejei kenojei. The sequence continues at coordinate 19,394,940 of CM069164.1, forward strand.
CTTCCCACCTCTCCCTCAGCCCTCGGGCCCTGGCATTCCCTCTCTCTCTATCTCCCTCCCCCACCCTAGTCGCACTAGCTTCTCATTTTCACACTACAAACAGCTTACAATGGCTTGTTCCCTTTGTCATCGATACTTTTTTGCATATCTTTCATTCATTGTTCTTTATCTCTCTACATCACCGTCTATATCTCTCGTTTCCCTGATCCCTGACCAGTCTGAAGAAGGGTCTCGACCCGAAACGTCGCCTATCTCCTTCACTCCTTAGATGCTGCTCCACCCGCTGAGTTTCTCCAGCCTTTTGTGTTCCCCTTATTCTAGTTATTTTGAGTGAAGGCACATTGTATCTGCTAGTTCTGGCAGACTTTCCTTTTTGGATGCAAAATGCACTCAAATTTGGAAAATGTGAGGTTTAAGTTCCCCTTAAGCCCAATTAGTAATATCAGGAAGATAAAATTGCGTAAACACTGTTTGAAATGGAAGTCTGTTAAAAACTGGCATTAAATTCCCTTGGCGTATTTTAAGAATGTGATGTCTTATTAAGAAAGTTAGAAATGACATAGTAATCCCAAAGAAATAATCCCAAAGCATGAGTGAGATTGTTCGATCTTTTGCCAGCGAGCAACTTGGTTTAAATAACTGAAGCATACAGAATCATGCTTTACTTGTGCACAGCTAGTCATTGACTTTCCTTAAGATTTAAAGTTTTTAAAATATGCTTACTAGTACCCTTTGACAGTAATAAAATGCTGCTTGCAACTGATGAGTGACCTCAGTTTGCTGAGACTTGTGAATCTAATCTGAGATAAGACACAAATTGCCGGAGTAACTCAGCGGGTCAGGCGGCATCTCTGGGGGAAAGGGTTCGGCGATATTTTGGGTTGGATCTCTTCTTCAGACCCTTCGTATAAACCAACATGTGCTGTTCGTTCTTGTTACAATTTGAATCTAATCTGAGGCTGTGGTCCGTTTTCCAGGCGGAATTGACTTTCAGGGTAAAGTATGTGAAACCCAAAGTTAACTGCTCAAAAGCAGGAGAAACTGTTCCTACAAAATGCAGCCTGGTGTAGATGTTACTGGTCTGAGGGAGAACTGATTACTAACTGTTTACTAACATTGGAAGCCAATACTTTTGAGCTCCAGTCAAATGCTGGGTTAACCTAATTCAGTAGCATTGAATGTTGGTACCTGTTTCAACATGAGAAGTAGAAGTGGGACTCGAGCTCCTCATACCCCTCCCGCCCCACTCCCATCCCCTCTCCATTAACTGTTCATCACCCCCACCTCCTCTGATCCATTCAGTGAACAAAATATCTAAACCCAGCCTCGACCACAGTCATGCACTGATGATAATAGGCTGATGTAGGGGTAGCCAAAGAAGTTGAGAAATTTCCCCTTGCCTCGATCCTGAAAGGCCAAATTCTTATTCTGAGGTAACATGTCCCAGCTTTCGACTCACCAGACACATTCAGTCAAACCCTGTCAGAATCACAAATGTTTCATTTCTTCACCAATTCAAATTCTAGACTCACCGTCCATTCAATCAAACTCTGACAGAATCTTGTCTGTTTCGCTGTGATCACTTTTCTTTCTCCTAGACCCATCTTACTCCACATGCCTTTATTGGAGCCACACCATCTCCACTCCCAATGTCCCTTATACTGTATGTGCACTCAGTCCAGACCATGCTGGCAACTTCTGGGTAAGTGTTTTTCTTCTTGCAAATGGAGACCAAGACCCCACCTGTGAACTCTCACCAAAGATCTGTAATTACGGCCTAGATTAATCTTGTCCGTCCTCTTTCAACAATGACCAACACACTCTTTGTACTTCTGTTGTTCCTGCTTGTTAATTTCCAGCATTTCATGAAAAAAGATTTCTACATATATATATATTGACTAGTATTTTACCGTCATAAAAAATATTATTCCTGCATTTTCCCCACATTACACTCCCTGTCTGTTCTCTTGTCTCGCCCTTAATCGGTCTTTATCTTTTAATTGTCAGTAAACATGGTTGTGTTATCATCCATCTTTCCATCCATGTCATTGATATAAGTTGTAAACTAATCCCTGTGGCATTACAATAACTAATATTTTGCCAATCTTATTATCTTTTCTTTGGCCAATTTCCTGCTTGTGCTGATATTTTGCGCCTGCCCAACAGATTTGCCTTTATTATATGTAACACATTTATGTCTGGTTGCACCATATCAAATGCCTTTTGGAAAAACAGATATACTACATCTACTAACCCCCTCTTATCCACCCTCCTTGTTAATAAATAATTGTCAGGTATGATTTTCTTCGCATGACAGCATGTTGACTCTGCCCAATCATGTCATTACTTTTTTTTAAATTGCTGCATCATCATGTGTTTAATAATAAATTCCACCATAATCTTGACCAGTGTTGCCAGGTTCATAGACCTAGATTTGTTCTGTTTTCCTCCTCACCCCTATCTTGAACAGGGCAGTGGATCATTTTATCTGCTTGGACATATCCATGATTTTGATCATCGTTAATGTGTTCACTTTCTCTGCAGCCATCTCTTCATGAAGTCTGAGGTGCACACTAATAGCCTCAGGGATTTGCAGCTGTCAGTCCTCTTTATTTCACCAGTACCGTTTACTAACATTAGTTATTCAACCAGCATGAATATGAGGAAGGATCCCAACTTGAATCGTCACCTATCCATGTCTTCAAGAGATTCTGTCTGACCCGCTGAGTTACTCCAGCACTTTGTGTTTTACTCTACATCTGCAGTTCCTTGTGCCTCTTAGTTATTTTAAGTTGGCCGTTGTCATTAATCTGTTGGTTCCTCACTTCTTGCTGTAGTCACACTCATCTGTCTTTATGGCTCCACCTCTGACTGACTGATGTGAGGAATCTGGATGATTAATTCTTCCTATATACCCCACAGGGAATTTCACAGTTTCTTTCACAAGCAACTTATTAATATTAGTCGTTCCAACACTTTGTACCCTTCCCCAGTGTCCTTGAGTGGAGTATTTTTCTAGGACAGTTCATTTGTAGGTCAACTGCAGACGCGTGGGCCTTAACTTACTTCTTAAAGGACGTGGATGAACCAGGAAAGATTTTCCACCACTCTACTGTTTTTACGATCATTATTCTGATCGAAGATTTTAACTCCAGTTTGACTTACTTCACTAACTCTATATTCCTCTGGTTTTGTGCTGGAATTTGAGTTTACCTCTCAAAAAACCATTCATAAGTTCATACGTTGTAGGAGCAGAAGTAGGCCATTTGGCGCATCAAGTCTATTCCACCATTCAATCATGGCTGATCTGTCTTTCTCTCTCAGCCCCATTCTTCCGCCTTCATCCCATAACCCCTGGCACCCTTACTAATCAAGAATCTGGCAATCTGCGCCTTAAAGATACCCAACGACTTAACCTCCACAGCCGGTTGTGTCAATGAATTCCATAGATTCACCACCCTCGGACTAAAGAAATTCCTCCTCATCTCCTTTCTGAAGGTACGTCCTTTTATTCTGAGGCTATGGCCTCTGGTCCGAGACTCTCCCAGTAATGGAAACATTCTCTCCACATCCACTCTATCCAGGCCTTTGACATATTCAGTAAATTGGATTATATCAATAATTTAATCGCAGTGCAACGTACTCTTAGCAGAATAGTAGGAGTGGCACAGGCTGTTCGTGCTGTGTATTAAAATGGATGCAGAGGTTTCAATTAAACTTGTCATTGAAGACAAGCTCTTTGTTAAAAGAGTAAAAATTTGCAAGCTTTAATGTATACGGGTAAAGTTTACTTGACTAACACATTGAGAGTGTGCACTCTGTCATAAGGAAAGGCATGGGCCAGGCTTGGCTCCATGCGGTTGAGAAGTATGAGAGATGCCTTGACTGAAGAATCTTGACAGGGTGGGTGTGTAGTGGATCTCTCCTGTTATGGGGAATCTAGAACTATTTAAAGGTAAGGATTGCCTATTCATGATAACATGATTTTATTTGGTCTCAGAAGGTTGTCTGAGAGTCTTTGGAATTCCCTTCCTCAAAGAGCATTGGAAACACAATATTAAAATGTCTTTCAGGCAGTGGTAGGTCAAGACTTGATAGGCAAGAGGGTGAATAATTACTCAGAGAGGCTGCAGTTACAATCAGATGCCCACTATCTTATTAAAGCTTACTGGGCTGAGCAACTCCTATTTTGTATGTTTGTAGGCATATAACTGCACTGTGATGTCCCATGTAAACCCATTTGTGGACAATTTATATTGGATTTTAGTTTTGGTTCTCAGTCATTATGTCCAGTCAAGGGAGTCGAGTCAAGATTGTTTAATTGTCATATGTACTGAGAATGGAACGATGAAATTCTTACTTGCAACAGTTTAACGGGCCCGTAAACTCTACACATACAGACAAGATATAATAATTTTGAAAAAATTTGCAAGTATTCACTGTAGATAGACACAGATAGCTGGAGTAACTCAGCGGGACAGGCAGCATCTCTGGAGAGAAGGAATGGGTGACATTTCGCGTCGAGACCCTTCCTCAGACACCCATTCCTTCTCTCCAGAGATGCTGCCTGTCCCGCTGAGTTACTCCAGCTTTCTGTGTCTATCTTCGGCTTAAACCAGCATCTGCAGTTCCTTCCTACACATAAAGTATTAACTGTAATACTAGTGCAAAAAACAGTAAAGTCCTCAGTGCAACCAAGACAGTCATTGCAAGTTCATAGTTGATGAGAAAAATAGGAGAGGTACAGCCATTTTGCATCTGCTTAGAGAAGGAGCTTAACGTGGGGGCTGCAACTTTCCCTGTTGATTTCAGCTTTGCTGAAGCAGAGCCATGAAATTGCCACATACACATGGCTCGTTACGTTGTACATTGATGGATGAGAGGGCAGCAAAGCATAAAACATTATTATACTTACAATAAAAGATTGGAGTGGTTTTACTGCAGTGATGTTATCACAGTTATGATTTAATCAATAGCAACTCGAGAAGATTCATGGTCTGAGATCACTCTACCTGCCAAGTGTCCGAGAACACCTGTATCGCAGTAACGTGACTTGAATCTGGCAGATGTGCGTTCCATTGCCAGCTGCAACTTGACGTGGGTTGTCCTGAGCTGCTTGACATGCAAACATCTGTGCTTGGACCTTTTTCAAGTTTGGGAAAAAAAGTATTGGCAGGAGTGAAGCAGCTTGTCTCATTAGATTAAATTGAGTTAAAAATAAGTTCACTTTAAAAAAAAAATCCTCAGGCTGTGCAAAGGGGAGCGGGGATTTGTTTTCACAATGGCATTTAACGTACATAGCCCAGTTTGTGTGAAATTACCGATAATAGCTGATTTGAGCTGCTCAGGAGTTAGGTTGGTTGGGCTCAGACTCTCCTTTCCCCAGTCTGTTGTGTCATTGCCCGTGCATTTCATAAACAAGTAATAGTGGCAAATATCCAGCTTTGGTAATGAGTTATGAACAAGATTGATTGAACTGATTGAAAGATACAGCACGAAACAGGTAATTCGACCCATCGACTCCGCGCCCACCATTAATCATCAGTTCACACTAGTTCTATGTTATCCCACTTTTGCATCCACTTCATCCACACTAGGGGCAATTATACAGAGGCCAATTAACCTACAAACCTGCACGTCCTTTGGATGCGGGAGGAAACCGGAGCACAGAAAGAAAACCCTAACAGGGAGAACATAAAAACACAACACAGACAGCACCCGAAGTCAGGATCGAATCCGGGTTTCTGTTCCTGTGAGGCAGCTGCTCTACCAGCTGAGCTGCCGGGCCGACCTATAACTCTACACATTGTACCCCCAACTTGTGGAACCTTCCACTGACTTACGACTGTGCATTTTGCTTGCAGCAGCAACAACCTCCTTACATAGTAGTTTCAACATAGAAAGTTCCCATGGGATGGATAGCAATGCTGAGCCACGTGACATGGATGATAGAAAAGACAGACACAAAGTGCTGACATAACTCAGCGGGTCAGGCAGCATCTCTGGAGAAAATGGATGGGTGGCATTTTGTGTTGGAAAGTAGATCCGAAACTTGGTCCGCTGAGTTACGCCTGCACTTTGTGTCTATCTTTGATATAAACCGGCATCTGCAGTTGTTTGTTTCTACATGGATGATAGATAGATAGTTGGTCAAAAAGATAGGTTCAGGAATTTGATTCCTTCAAAGCTGAAAGAGGGCTCATCTGGTTGAGAACTTTGGGGAGCGAATCCCAGTGGTTGGATCCTTTGTAGCTGAAGGAATGAGCAGGTGCCCAGGGATTTGGGGAGATGTCAGGTTTAGAGGAGCATGAGTATCTATCTCAGAGAAGGTGAAATGGATCACCAGCCCCATCGGTTGAACTGCCCCAAGTCCCATCTCTTTCTCTCCATGCCAGTTCCCCGGCACCCTCAATCCCCCCTCCCCCCTCCCCCCGATCTTTCAAATATGTGTTCACAAGTCTCCACGTCAGAGAATCCCAGAGGTTCACTACCCTCTGCGAGAAATAACTCCCACGCGCCTCAGTTCTAGATGAACGCTCCCCAAACTTGTTAAAAAATGTACCTGAGCAGCGAGAATTGTTCACAAAGATCAGCTGTGGATGGGGTCAGCAACATATCAGGAGGTCACTGGGAATAGGGTTGGTAGAGCCGAAATGGATCTTGAGGAAGCGTTTCGGCCCTATTTCCTTCGCTCCATAGATGCTGCCGCACCCGCTGAGTTTCTCCAGCAGTTTTGTCTACCTTGAGGTCAAGATGACATTGTAGAGACGAGGAGTGTTAGGAGAGAAACTGGAGGAAAATGTGGGTTTGTGGGGGCATTAAAGGTGGGGCAGAGGGACAAGGGCTCAACATCAGTGACAAGGCAGGCGAGGGAGGTAAGCGAAGAGGGAGGGTGCAGGCAAGTTGTTTGCAGCCGGGAAAATAAATATGGGGTAAAATATTCCTGGAATGGAGAGCAGCTTTGCCGGGCTAGAGCATGCTAGTGTGACCTAGCCAGATCGGAGAGGGAATAGCTAAAGCAGTCGGTCCCCAGGGCTTTTAATAGGAACGTGGTGTGACTCAAAGAGCAGCTGAGCCTCGTGTGTGGATGAATCATGTCAAGGAGCACTGGACTGCTTAGAAACACCCACATTCATCTCCTGATCCTTCCAGGACTGTGACACTGGCTGTGGGGGTGGATGAGGGAAGGCTGGTGGACAGATGGGGCCAAGAGGAAAGAGCAATCCGTTGCCATTCCCACTCCTGCTGCTGTCCACCAACGCCTGCCAGAATGTGTGCAGCTTTGGTCATTATCCTACACGTCAGCCCGTGTGGCTGCACTAAAAGGCCAAGGGGCCGGGACATTTCTCTGCTCATCATTGTCGTCATCTATGCTCTGGAGCTGCGGTGCAGCTTCAAGTCTGGCCCACTGCCAATGCCCCTGTTGCTGTACACTGCAATGGGGATCAACAGGGCGGTTGGGTCAACTGGAAGTGGTCAGTGTCCACGCTGAAGACAAGATGCTGCTACTCATTGACGCCACTAAAAAATCTAATGCCCTGGGAAATCTTGGATGATTTATTGAATGATCCTGTCTGATGTCCGCAAGTTAGTAGCTCAAGACTGAGAAATATGTGTTGGAGTTTGCCCATGGAATGGTACAAACTAATTTGGTGACCTGGATATGTTTAGAATGGAGATGAGGAGGAATTTCTTTAGCCAGAGGGTGATGGATATGTGTCACTCATTGCCACACACGGCTGTGGAGGCCAAGTCTTGCGACTTTAGAGATATCAGTCATTGGGTATTTTGAAAGCGGAGATTAATAGGTTCTTGATTAGTAAGGGTGTTAAAGGTTACAGGGAGAAGGCAGGAGAAAGGGGTTGAAACAGGGAAAATAGATCAGCCACGATCGAATGGTGGGGCAGACTCAATGGAGCAAATGGTCTAATTCTGCTCCTCTGTCTTATGACCCTATGATGCAACCTCAGTGCAGTACAGAGTGGAAAACTGGCGCAGCTGCTGGAACTGCCCAACACTGACCGCACCAACCAACACAACAAAGTGCCTTTGCAGGTTAAACATCAGCCTCCACTATGCAATATTGTTCAGTTTGCACTAATTTCAGACCCGCAAAGTTCTTAATGGATCCCATTGTACCAGGAGGCAGGTCAGGAGCGGACTTTGTGTGAGGCAGCTGTGGCTAACTGGCTGCCCATCATTTAGCCTTGGTCAACAGAGAAGTGGCAATGTACTGAAGGACTGTCAGTAGCCATGACACCAGACGCCAGCCTGTTTGTGGGAAGTGGTGTCAATATGAAAGAGTGAATAGAAGGCACAAATGTAGGCAAGTAGAAGTGTTAGACCATGGGAGTGAAGGAGTAGGGGCATCTGCCTGAACCAGGGACATGCGGTTAGAGGAGGCAGGAGAGGCAGAGCCTCACCTGTCATACTCCCAATTGAAATAGCTGTTAAGAAAAGTAAAGAAAAATAATAATAAAATAAAATAAATATAAAGATTTTTCCACTGATCTGTGCTATAAATGTCATTTCTATATGAATCCAATCATTTTTTTTGTCAACATCGCTGCAAATACAGGAACAGTTGGAAGGTGAGGCAGTGACGAGCTGAGCCTCCCCTCTGATTGTGCAACCCCTCAGAAACTGGATGGAGCGCGGGCAATAAGCATGTGCCTGTTACTATCTCTCTGTATGTCACCAATGTAATAGTAAGATTAAACGAGAACTTACCAGTTCGAAGTTTGATCGTTATTTTATGAGGAGTAACGATGAGGGATTACATGAAGAAGCCCCGCCTGGCGCTAGAACGGCATACTTCAAAGCAGCGGCATGAAAAACACAGAACACAATAGCCGGAGTTAGATAGTAAGGCTCATCATAGATTTAGAACTACCAGATGATCATTTATTTTATGAGGGTGTGGAGTGGAGGGCACGTAATCCCTCATCGTTACTCCTCATAAAATAACGATCAAACTTCGAACTGGTAAGTTCTCGTTTAATCTTACTATTTTACTTCGGAGTCACGTGAGTGACTACGTGAAGATTTTGAAGCTTCTGTGTTTTCCATGTCGTAGAATTCTTCCATACGACAGTCCGGCTAGGTCAACACATACATGAGTAAAAACCTTTTACCAGACTAATTTTAGTTCTTTCCATAAATCTTTTAATGATAAAAGAACATATAATAACCCCCTTTTTACATCTGAGGGAAACCATTACAAAGTGATAAAAGATATAAGTGATAACATAATTGATAATATCAATCGATAGTGAAAACAAAGCAGGTAATTATAGTGAACCCAACACCGCGTGTCCAAAGCCTGTCATTGTGTGAACAGGTTTATTGTAGAACTTTGAAAAAGTTTCTTCTATTACACCACCCTGCGGTTTCTAAAATATGTTCGAGTGGTACGTCCTGTAACTTCGCCGCGGATGTAGCTGCTGCCCTGGTGGAGTGAGATTTGAACACATCAGTGTCTACTCCTGCTAAAAGTAACACCTGCTTTAACCACCTTGAGATTGTTTGCACTGAAGCTTTTGTGTGTGGTTTCTTATGCGTAATCATTAATGTTTTTTCATTACCTCGAAGAGTTTTGGTAACTTTTACATATTGATTCAAATGTTTAACTACACACAACGTTGGATCAATAGGGTAAGCTTGAAACATTACCTTTGCTCCAGTTCTCCCTGGTCTGCTTTGTTTGATCAGATCGTAAACATAGAACACAATGTTATCTGCAGCCACATGCATACAGTCTAAACGTAGCATTTGTAATGTTTGCACCCTTTCAGCTGAAACCAATGCCATTAACATTACTAATTTAAATGTTAACTTTTCCAATGACAAAACTTCGATTGGAGTCCATTGCCTAAGTAAAGTAAGTACAATGCTGACATCCCAAATTTCTGTATATCTTGGTTTGGGTGGATTTTTTGTTAAAGATTCCTTTCATAAATCTGGATATTAATGGATGTGATCCAATTGATTTCTGGTCAGAGATTTGTCCTAAATAAGATGATAAGGCACTACGTGCACTATTAATGGCACTATAACTTAAGTGCTGTTCAAAATGCAACTCAGCAAGGAACTCCAATATGTTTGCAATGTTCACAGTATGATAGGATATATTTGATTGTCTACAAAAATTTTCCCATTTCTTTATATGTGTCATATATTGTCTCTGAGTGCTATCTCGCCAAGATGCGACTATAATATCCATAGTTCTATCCGACAATCCAAGCTCTTGTAGTGGTCTGGTCAAAACCTGCAGATTAACAAATTCATATAAGCATGTAATGGATGAATTTCTTTGGTTACTGGTTTTATCAATAAATCACTGCTGCTAGGAATTGACATATATGGTTCTTTAATCATGTTTAACATCAATGGGAACCATGGTTGTGTCGGCCAATTTGGAATCACCAATAATCCTGTGGCAGAATCTTGTTCTATTTTCTTCAGACATTGCTGAACCAAAGCAAATGGCGGAAAGGCATAAAAGAACATATTCCCCCAGTGTATTGAAAAAGCATCTACTGCTACTGCATCTGGATCTGGTTCCCAAGACACATATTTAGGCAATTGATGATTTAGTCTTGATGCAAACAGATCAATGTCTGGTAACCCATATTGAATCACAATTTTACTGAAAATTACTGGGTTCAACATCCATTCTGTGTTGTCTTTAAACATCCTTGATCTATTGTCTGCCACCACATTGTCTTTACCTGGGATGTAATTTGCCGAAATCCAAATTTGGTGCTTAATACACCACTGCCATATCTGATTGACCAAACAATCACATGATACCGATCTGACTCCACCCATGTGATTAATATATGCAACAGCTGTTTTATTGTCTAATTGTATCAGTACATGCAGATTCTTTTTTGTAGAACAATAGGCTTTCAACCCATAAAATGCTCCCAATAATTCTAAATAGTTAATACCATATGTTTGGAGAAACATTTCCTCTTGGACAGTCCATCTGCCCCCACAGCTGGTGAATGAATCTGTCGCCCCCCATCCGAGAGCACTAGCATCTGTTTGTAAAATTACTTCAGGCTGTTGTATCAGAATGTTTTTAGCAGCTTGTGGGACATTTTCAATCCACCATTGTAATTCCAATAAAGCTTCTTTTGTTAATTGCATAGGCCTATTAAAATGGCCTGCTCTCTTTTTTAGAGCTCTTATTTTGTCCCTTTGAAGGTTTTGGTAATGTAATGGACCAAATTCTACTGCAGGAAATGCTGCCACTAATTTACCAATATCCTTTGCTACTTCTCGGATGGAGGGATAAGGTTTGTGAATGAGACCCCTACAGGTCATTAAAATATCATCAATCTTATCTGTTGGCAAAGTTACTAACATAGTAACTGAATTAATCACAAACCCCAAATAGTTAATTGACTGTGCTGGCTGCAGCTGGGACTTAATTGGATGAATCAAGAAACCTAACTTCTCAAATAAAGTTTTAGTTGCTGAAACTGATTTTTCAGCTGATTCCTGATTACTATTGATGATTAAAATGTCATCCAGATAATCCATAATGATGTGTTTTTGTGCTCTTAATTGTGCTAAAAGCTGGTTTCAACAGCTTTGTAAAGAGTCTGGGAGCTGAACTTAACCCATTTGGTAAAGCTTTGAATTGCCACAGCTGTCCCAGCCAATTAAATTTTAAATACCTTCGAAAGAACTGATGTATTGGTACTGAATAGTACGCATCCTTTAAATCAATTGTAGCCATATAACAACCTGCTGATATCAAATGTCTTGCAGTGTTGAATGTTTCCATCTTAAAATGTTTATACTCGACAAATTTATTAAAGTTTGTAAGGTCCAGAATAATTCTGCAACCACCATCTTTTTTACTTCTTGGAAATATATTTGACACAAATTGATGTTTATGTTCAACAGTTTTTTCAATAACACCTTTTTTAAACAATTTGTCAATTTCCACATTAATTTCTGCCTCTTCAATTGCAGAAAAACATAAAACCATAAGCAGGTTTATTTTGTACCGGAGAATTAACACCTTCTTTGAATGTAATAGTAGCTCCTGAAACTGTTTGTAAAATGAACCGATCAGATGTGATGGCAAGCCATTCATCATAAAACATTTTTACTTTTTCTAGGACCATTTTCCTCCGTGGTTTGCATTTCTGGAGAAATTATAGTCTCACTAACGGGTGAATCAGCGGCCACCGGTATCGGAACCGGATCCGCACTAATCTCTTGTCCCGACTCTTTAGCTTCACCCCGGGACGATCTTTTTACCCGCGAAATTTTCCTTTGAGACTTCTCCATTTTTCTTTTTTATTATCTGGCTAAATCAGTACGCCAGCGTGACTCTGATTTTAAATTTTACTTTCTCTTTTGCTGGTTCTACCAGCGTAACGTCCTTTTTAGAACGTCCCCTATTTTCCTTGCACTTACCTGCAGGTCCGTTCCGGCCGCTGCGAGGAGCTGCGCTCTGCAGCTCTTGCTTCTGCCGTCAGCGTCGACGTAATGACGTTCTAGCGCCAGGCGGGGCTTCTTCACGTAGTCACTCACGTGACTCCGAAGTAAAATATTTGTAAACCCCTTCATTACATGTCCTCACCTTCCATAGTCCAGGTAACTTATTTCACATATAAATATATTAAATTTAGGCTCGCTGATCTCTTCATAAAACTGCAATGAAAAAGCACCAGGGGAGGCAGCGATCACATCTGCCTCACTGAGGGGGCGTGTCTTGAGCCCAGTGGTGGGAGAGCGAGCGTCATTTACGCAGGCTCACGTAATTGACGCTGCCTCGCTCTCCCTCCACGTTAGCTAGCTTCAGCAGCGGCGGCGCAGCACTGGATTCCACCGTGGGCCGCGCTGACTGGTAGGTTGATTCGTTGATTTGTAGCGGCCGATTCGGAGGCTCTGGACCTCTGAGAGCTCCCAATTGGGTCCCACGCTGGAGTAATCTACTCTCGGCGCGGGACCCCGGCATCCACTCTTGCCGCTGGCCCTCTCCCTCCCTTCTCTCCTTCCCTTCTATCCCTCCCTCCCTTCTCTCCTTTCCTCCAGGACATATCACGCACAGACAACTAACACACACACACACACAACTAAGTTAGGAAGGGGTAGAAGCCAGTGCCACCCCAGCATTGACCGCAGAACCTGCCTTTGGTTTTCCAGGCTAACTCTGGATGAGTTTCACTTCCTCAGGAATGGTATTCCTTCCTTATACGTAAGGAATGAATACCATCCTTCCTTATGTACAAGTTTTCGTCACACATCTACCTTAAATCACTCTGTAATAGTCATGTCATGTGGATTTTAACTTTCACCATGAACTTTAGCAGTTGGGCTTATCGCTGTGGTGTAAAGAAGCCTTTATGGGTTCTACACTCATTTCTATGTAAAAATATTAACCAATTGGCAGGCAAATTGTGAAATCAAAGTAATTCCCGAAACTCTGAAGGTTTTGAGTCACCAAATGCACAGTGTGGGTGAAAAACAATTTGAGAACTTTACTGATTCATAATCATTACTTGCCAAGGCCACTTAGTCCACTGCATCTGCTAGCTCCTTGTTAAAGATATACCCAACATCACAGCACATCTCTCCCATCAAGGCGAAGGATATAAAGCGAGTTCAGTCTTATAGACAGTAAGAACCGTTCACCCAGGGTGGACATGTCAAGGACTGGAAGGCATAGCTTTAAGGTGAGATAGAGTCAAGTTTAAAGGATATTTCTGAGTCTTGATCTACCAACCTGTCGGGCACGATTTTGTACATAGAGGGTGATGGGTGCATGAAACGCTTGGCCAGGGGTGGTGGTGGAGGCCGATACGGTGGGATTTAAGAGGCTTTTAGACAAGCACATGGATAAGCAGGGAACGGGGTGATATGGATCACCTAGTAGGCAGAGTAGATTAGTTTATCTTCAGCACGGACATTGTGGGCCTGTCCCTGCGCCGTCCTGTTCCAGGATGTATGTTCTGTAATGTGCGACCATTGGTATTTAATGGGTCAGTGATTAGTTAAAAATGGGAATATAGAACTCAACCATACTTAAAGCCAATAGTAGAGCGTTCAGAGACGAGTGTGTAGAATTAAGATGTGTGGTAACGGGACAGTGAATAGGCATCAGTTGAAAACTGACTGACACCAAGGAAGCAGTCGGAATAAACAAGTCCTCTTTGGGGTGGGAAGTGGTGTTAGTACAGCCGGGTTCAATGTTTAGGCCTCAGCCATTCATGATGAACATCAATGGCTTTGATTTTTTGACAGTAACATGACTCTGAATGAGAAGGTTACAAAGGGGCGTCAGGGCGACTTAGACAGACTGAGTGAGTGGTCCAAAGCATGGAGTGCAGCACATTATGCGTAAATGTGTAGTTATCCTCTTCAGTAAGAGAAACAAAGAGGCAATGTAGTATTTCGTATGTCTGAACAAGAGTCTCGACCCAGAACATCACCTATCCGTGTTCTCCTGAGAAGCTGCTTGACTTGTTGAGTTACTCCAGGACTCTGTGACTTTTGCAAACCAGCATCTGTAGTGTCTTATTTCTACATTTTATTGCTCCACTGAAAAATCTCCTTGTTGGAGCCTACTTTGAATAAGTTCTCCTCCTCTTTCTAACGGATCTGTGAGACACTCTCTCACTGTTCACGCTGAGTCTGAAGAAGGGTTCCGAACAGAGATGTCGCCTATGTACGCTATCCTGAGATGCAGCCTGACCCGCTGAGACTCCAACACTCGGTGTCTCCTCTTTCTGCTTAAATTGTTTTAGGAAATGTTGATGTGCAAAGAGACTTGGCTGTTCTTACAGACCAAACACTGACAGTAACCATAAACAAGAATTCCTGAAGAACTCAGCCAGTGAAGCAGCATCTGTGGAGAGAAAAACCCGTCACTGTTTCTGGTCAACAACCCTTCCTCAGAACTGAGAGACATTGACTTGTTTCTCTGTCCCTGGATGCTGCTCAACTGGCCGCGTTCTTCCACTACTATTGTTGTTTCAGATCCCAGCCTCTGTTGGTTTATTTGTTTTACAGTGAAACCAAACATGCAGGTACAGCAAGCAGTTTAAGAAGGCCACTTATATGTGTCCTTCGTAATAAAATAATTTGAATAAAAGAGCAAGGGTGCCTTGCTGCAATCCTATGGATGCTGGTGAGACTACACTTGAAGTGGTAGTGAGTAGTTTTGGTCCTTTTACCCAAGAAAGGTTATGTTTGCCAGAGAGGAAGTGCATCTTATTAATACTTACAAAATTCCAAAAGAGCTAGACAGACTGAATTTGGGTGACAAGAATAAAGGTTCACACATTTAAGTTGTATAGGGCAAGATATTTCAGAATGAGATGAGGAATGGCTTTGTTTAGATTAGTGAATCGCTGGAATTCACTGCTGTAGAAGGTTGTGGAGGCCAATTCACAGAATATATTTAAAAATGAGTTGGATGTATTGCTGCACACATCAGGCATCGAAGGATATGGAGACCAAATAGAAATTAAGCTGTTGTGAGAGAAATAGTCATATCTATAGCACGGAAAGAGGCCCTATGCTAATCAAGATTCCCAATCTCAGCCAGTCCCATTTGCCTGCATTTGGCCCACATCTCTCTGAACCTTCCGTATCCATGTATCTGTCTCATGTCTTTTAAATGTTGTTATTTGTAATTGATGGTGTTATTATTGTAATTTTTAATTTAATTGATGTTGTGAATCAGCCATGATGTTGAACGGTGAAGAGGCTTGAAGTTTGCAACAGCTTGCTACTGCTGTCTACTGTTTCCATGTTTAATAGACTCAATCTTTATGGAATCCAAATTATTTAGAAAAGACATTCCTCTTTCACTATAGAACAGCGCATATTTTGAAAGTGTTCCTCCAAGTTGTTCTGTGTTGCAAACAATGACGTTGTGAAATAGTAGAGACTCTCCTGAGGTGTTTACACAACATGCTCAATGCTCAACATACTTGTTAAAACAACGAGGACAGCTCTGTTGCTAAATAATATAAATAAAGTGTAGATGGAAAGCGTCTGTTATTTGCCTTTTCAATGGTTGGTAATCTGAGTTCAGATAAAAAAATACTGGGCCTTTGGATATATCATCCACTGTATAAACCACACAATGCCTACTGTTCGTGCCAATGGAATCTGTGTTGACTTAATGTTCTCTTTAGAATTGATGCTGCATAAACACAGGAAGAGGAAAGAATGGAATTTAACCCCTGGGCTGGACGGGAAGTGTTCTACTCACCACAATCCGTGCTGAGAGAGTTACCTGACTCCTTGCATTTATAGGGGGTCCACAAAATGCTGGAGAAACTCAGCGGGTGCAGCAGCATCTATGGAGCGAAGGAGATAGGCAACGTTTCGGGCTGAAACCTTCAGACTGATGGGGGGTGGGGGGAGGCGGGGGGGGGGGAGGAAGGAAAAAGGAGGAGGAGGAGCCCGAGGGCTGAGGGAGAGGTAGGAAGGGGAGGAGACAGCAAGGGTTAACAGAATTGAGAGCATTTGATGTTCATGCCAAGAGGATGCAGACTCCCCATGCCCTCTCCCTCAGCCCTCTGGAATTGGAGGAACAGCACCTCATATTCCGCTAATTCTGTTAACCCTTGCTGTCTCCTCCCCTTCCTACCTTTCCCTCAGCCCTCTGGCTCCTCCTCCTTTTTCCTTTCTTCCCCCTGCCTCCCCCCACCCCCCATCAGTCTGAAGAAGGGTTTTGGCCCGAACTGTTGCCTATCTCCTTCGCTCCATAGATGCTGCTGCACCCGCTGAGTTTCTCCAGCATTTTGTGTACCCTCGATTCTCCAGCATCTGCAGTTCCTTCTTTAACTCCTTGCATTTATATATCGCCTGTTATCCGCTTCAACCAGAACCAAATTACTTCACAATGAAGTGAGTATTAATGATGCACAGATATGTTGTGTAGGTGACATGGAGTCACATAGATGACTATGTGGTCGTCTCTTAGGGTTTGGGCAAGATCAATATTTATCACCCATCCCTAATTGGCCTTGAGAAGTTATGCTGAACATTTAAACCATGAACATCCTTCTAGTGAAGTTTCTTACACAACCTTGTTCGAGAAGGTGTTCAAGATTTAGACCCAGCCAGTGAGATATTCTCAAGTTAGGAAGGGGGATTGACTTGAGGGGAATTTGCAGATAATGGTTAGGAAGGAACTGCAGATGTTGGTTAAAAGCGAAGATAGAATCAAAATGCTGATATAATGTCGGAAGAAGGGTCTCAATCCAAAACGTCACCCATTCCTTCTCTCCAGAGGTGCTGCCTGTCCCGCTGATTTACTCCAGCATTTTGTGTCTATCTGCTGATAATGGTTTATCTTTTGCGTAATGCACAAGGTTTGTTGTAGATATCACAGGTCTGGGAGATGCTGTTGGAGTATCCCAGGTTAGTAGCTGCGGTGTGTTGTGTAGATAGATGGTGGATACTGTAGCCATGGTGAGCCAGTGGCGAGGGCACCAGTGTTTAGGGCCGATGGTGGATTGTAAATTAAATGGGCTACTTTGCCCTCTATGGTCTTGAGCTTCTTAAGTATTGTTGGATCTGCACGCATCCAGGCAAGTGGAAGGAATTAAAACACACAATGCTGGAGTAACTCAGCGGGATAGGCAGCATCTCTGGATAGAAGGAATGGGTGACGTTTCGGGTCGAGCCCCTTCGTCTGAAGAAGTCTCGACCCGAAATGTCACCCATTCCTTCTATCCAGAGATGCTGCCTGTCCCGTTGAGTTGCTCCAGCATTTTGTGTTTATCTTCGGAGTAAATCAGCATCTGCAGTTCCTTGCTATGCATTAAAACACACCACTGCCTTGTGCTTTATTTGGACAGTATTTGGAGTGTTAGACAGTGAGTTAGCCAGTTATGTGGCCAGTTCAATGGTGTTTCTGGTCAATGGTAACAAGGACTCTGTGATGGTGATTCCATTGAATGTCATGTGGAGGTGAATCTTTGCCTGGCACTATTGGCACAAATGTGAACCCGACAAGAATCTGTCACATACGGGCAGGACATGGGCTGTGGCATCGAACATTGGCTGGTCCATCTCAACTCCTTCCTCCGACCCCCCTGTCACAGAAGCCAATTTGATTCAATCCAAAAATTGGCTGGAATCACTGGAGACAGCAAAGGCCTTGGAATTAGACAGCACCGCAGCTGTAAGGCCTCCAGTCTACTGCTCCAGACCCAGCTGTGCCACAAGCCAAGTTGCTCCATTATGGTTACAACTCTGGCATTGATCCAACAATGTCCAGGAATGTACTGGTTACAAAATGCAAAGTGCAATGAATCACCCCCAATCAGCCCAGTGCCAAACTTCACAGAGTGGGAAGTCCCATCAACGGGTCTGACAGTCCGCAATAACTCACTCACTAATGCCCAATTTGGGTGCAGAGCATGTTTCCATAGATGGCAATATGATAATGTGGACAATCTCATTTGGTGCCGTTGCTTGAGAGAGAAACACTGGCCAGAAGGTGAGGAACAACTCCTCTGCTCTTCTTTAGAACACAGCATTCAGGATAGACCAGGGTTTGATTCAGTCGCCGATACAAAAAGCTGGCACACCTGACTCTGCGGCAATCCCAAGCGAATTGTCTTAAACAAAGAGAATTGCCAGCGTAGGTTTTGTGCTCAAGCCTCGCGAGTAGCTCTTGAAGTTGAACTTGGAGACGCAACTGTAGGAATCTTGTGTAAAACACAAGGTGCTAGTGGAACTCAGTGGTCAGGCAACATCTGTGAAGGAAATGGACGGATGATATTTCAGATCGGGACCCTGCTGTAGATCCGAAACATCATCGGAAATTTCCTCCACTGATGTTGCCTGACACGCTGAGCTCCCCCAGCACTTTGTCTCACCCTGCACCTGACTGGCTCAGGGGTGAGAGTGCTGGCTCCAATTCTTTCTCCAACTTTTATCGCATCTGACCAAAAAAAATAGATGGTTCCATGGGGCTTGGTTGATTAATCACGGAGTAGAAGGTCACTAAAAATGGTGGAAGAAGAGTCGCTGACACACTTAAGAAATATCTCAATTAGCACTTGAATTGTCTCAGCCTAGAGGGCTAGGTGCTGGTGGGCATGATGTGATGGGCCGAATGGTCTTCCCGTGCTCTCTGACTCGATGTAATCCCTTTTCCTGGATAAATTAAAATGTTTCCTTATCTCACATGGGATGTGTGCTGAATCATCTAATGAATACAGCTGGCTACACAATGCAATGTTATTGTGTCAGTGGTAACAAATTAATTTCTAAATCATGAGATTCTGAAGCTAACTTCAACTCCAAGAAAATTTCAAACCAGACAGACAGCTGCAGTGCCCGAAATACCATCTTTCAGACAATAAACTCTTAGTTGATTACTTATGCATTTTTAGGTTTAAATTAAAAATCTATTAATCCTACACTGGCGAATATCCCTCCATTAATAAAAAGTTAAAACGGATTTAATTGTTTCTTCAGATAAAAAAAAGCAGACTTGCATTTCATTTGCAGCTTTCACAACCCTTTGTGTAAACTCTTGAGTGCATTTCAGTCAGTGAAGTGTAGTTCAGTCAAGTTGTTATTGGAGGGCATAGTGGCCAATATCCGCAAGAGCAACGTATTAAT
This sequence comes from Okamejei kenojei, assembly GCA_035221665.1. Classification (NCBI taxonomy): domain Eukaryota; kingdom Metazoa; phylum Chordata; class Chondrichthyes; order Rajiformes; family Rajidae; genus Okamejei; species Okamejei kenojei. The sequence goes on from CM069164.1 coordinate 19,414,560, forward strand.
GGCAACATTCTCTGCTTCACTTAAGTGAGGCAAGTGACAATAGAGTGACTTCACTCCCAAACCCCCACACTCTTCTTCCAAACTTCCTTTACAGCAACCTGGGCAATGAGGACCTCGCTCCAGCACCTTGCCTACAAACAATGTTTCCAACATTGCCTCCGTCCTGGGTACACAAAAAGCTGGAGAAACTCAGCGGGTGCAGCAGCATCTAAGGAGCGAAGGAGATAGGCGACGTTTCGGGTCGAGACCCTTCTTCAGACTGCTTTTTTTTGGGGAGAAGGTAAAATCGGGCCGTGCGGGGCTGGAAACGATGAGGTCGGAGGCTCGGTGGGGTAGGGAGCCCGAGCTGATGAAGTTTGGTTATGGTGCTCGAGATGGTGGCCTGGTGTTCGTCAGTGGGTCATGGTCCAGGGGTAAGTAGGAGGAGGTGTCCGAGAGTTGGCGCGCGGCCTCCGCTTTGTAGAGATCAACGCGCCAGACTACCACGGCACCTCCCTTGTCGGCGGGTTTGATAACCCAGTCTAGGTTGTTACGGAGTGAGTCGATGGCAGTACGTTCAGGGCTGGAGAGATTGGAGTGAGACAGGGGGGTGGAGAAGTCGAGGCGGTTGATGTCCCGACGGCAGTTCTGGATAAATAGTTCTACAGCCGGAAGGCTACGAGGGGTTCCAAGTGGAGGCGGTGCGTGGGGAGACAGGAAAAGGGATCATCAGTGGGGGGCGAGGGCTTCTTCCCGTGGAAGAACGCTGTGAGGCGGAGGCGACGGTAGAAGAGCTCCAAGTCGTGGTGGGCGCGGAACTCATTGAGGTGGGGACGGAGGGGGACAAAGGTGAGACCTCTGCTGAGGACAGACCGTTCAATGTCGGAGAGGGGGAGGTCCGGGGGGATGGTGAACACGCGGCAAGGATGGGGGTTGTGGCCGGAGGAAGGCAGGTGAGTGGACTGAGGACGAAGCGTTGTGTGGTGGGGGGGTGGAGGGTGGTCAGGTGGTAGGGGGGTATGGGGGCTGTGGTGTGGGTGGGGAAGAGCAGGGGTTACATGGTAGGGGGGGATGGGGAAGACCCAGTGGAATAGCCACTAAGGTTACTGGGGCTGGGGAGACGGGCACTAGGACCCAGTGCCGTTAAAGACAGAGTGGTGGGGGGCGTTAGCAACGTGGAGGCTTCAGGCCCACTGTAGAGTCCAGTCTGCAGGTGAGGCGACGGCTGCGGGCTGCTGGAGGGCGGTGGAGAGTCGTGGGTCGGCGGGCCCGAAGGTAGGAGTCCACGGGCAGTGGAGTCGGGGTCGGCGGGCGATGCGTTGGAGGTCCCGGTGGACGGGTGGTCGGTCCGACCGGTGAGGCGGCGAGATGAGTGGGGTGCGGTGCGGCGGCCGTGTTCGGGTGGCCCCGGTCCGGCGGCGATGCAAGGTGAGGCGGGTGCGGCTGTGGTCTTCGGCGGGCCCAGTACACTGGCGATGCTGGATGGGCCCGGTGCGGCGATGGGGTTTTAGGTGGTCCCGGGGGGCGGCGAGGTTCGGCAGTCGCGTTGCGCTGGTGAAGGGCGGTGGAATCGGGGAGGGGGAGATAAACAGAGTTACCAGGCAGGCAGCGGGGCTGGGCATCATCAGTAGGCAGGTGGAGGTCGGCGGCAGCATCGGCGTGGAGGTCGGTGAAGGCGGCGTCCTGGTGAGTCCTGGAGGCGCTCCTCGTGGACAAGATGGCGTCGGGGGACTCAGGCCGGCGGCTCGGGCCAGAGTTGGGGCCCGGGGCCTGCGGGCGGTCGAGTCGGCGATTGTCGATGGCTGGAACGGCCTGGAGGCGGGCTAATTTTCAGGTCCTTGGTGGAGGTAAGGTGGGACAGGAATTGTTGATTGAAGCGGTGGATCTTCCGGAGGATGTAGTGTAGTTGGGGACCGTTGCAGGTCTGGGTGAGAGAGGCCCGAAGTTTCGGGAGCGTCAATGCGAGGTCCTGCTGGTGTCGGCGCATTGCAACCAGGGTGGATCTTAGTGCCCGGTTGGAGAATTGTACAGTGTGGCGGCAGATGGCCCGTCGGTACCGATAGTCCGGCTGGGATCCGAACTGGGACGCAGGGAATTGGAGCTGGAATCCACGGGGTATGAGATGGAGGCGCAGGCAAGCCCCGAGGAAGCAGATGTGGCTGTGGTATCGAGTCTGGGTGAGGATGTGGTCGTAGAGTTGGAGGGAAGGGGGTATCACAGAGGGGGAGCAGTTAGAGAGGAGTTGTGAAACTGTCTCCGTAGGGAGGAGGAGAACTGCTCCGTCCTACAAGGTGGGATGTTAAACTTTCTTCTCAGAGCCCTGGTGCTGGCCTTAAACCCACCATTTATCTGACTGAGACAAGAGTGTGTCTAACCATGACACAGCTGGCAGAGAACTTGTTGGCGATATCTTCACAATTCTGATTTATTATGTGGAAAAGTTTGAAGCATCCCTCAGAGCATGACTAGCTATTGTGAATTGCTGATCTGATTTCCCCTGTGAGATCTCCACCGTTGATTCCAATCCAGTTGCTTTTAATCAGCTCAAAGTGAGTGCCGCACGGGCCATTCAGCCCTCTACATCTCTTTGACTGTAATGTTGACACCAACACTAATCCAATTCTTCACCTTGCAGCCCCATTAACTTCCTCCCCTCAATCTCCACACTCACTCACACTCACTCACTCACACTCACTCACTCACGCTCAGTCACTCACTCACTCACGCTCAGCCACTCACTCACACAGATACCCAGACCGATGCGCACACTCACACTAACACGCACACAGATGCGCACACACACACACACACGCACGCACACACACACACACACACACACACACACACACACACACACACACACACACACACACACACACACACACACACACACACACACACACACACACACACACACACACACAATTCTCTGGCCACCCACCTACTCCAGAAGAAATTTACAGTTGTCAATTAACCTACCAGCAGGCACCTCTTTGGACATGAGAGGATCCCTGTCCTTCAGCTGGCTGCTACAGACCCTGCATCCTTTTGCATTAGTGTGCGCTAAACCACACACAATGCAATTTAGGATCTATTATAGTCTGCAGCAGAGAATGAATGGAGATCTAACGAGAAACTAATATGTTTCTGGCAAAATGTACAGAGGTAGGTCTGGTTCATTATGTGTAAGAAAAGCAGACACAGTTGACTAAATTATACCAAACTACGGGCTCAATGAGCCAAAGGCTTTCCTTTCCTTTTGTTCAACTACAAAAGTTTTTTATTCCCTCTTTTCAATACACCTCCCGTGTTTCTCACCGTTCTCAATATTCCTGTAATTAAACGAGTTTAACTTCCCTTTTCTCGGTTCTGTTCTTGCAGAACAGCGAGAGAAAAATCAACTAATCTCATCGTACCGGCATGAAACAGCCCAGCCGATCAAAGTAATAGGCATGTTCTCTTGGAGTGGAGCGCTGTTAATCTGTTGCAGTTACATCTGTTCGTAATCCAATCATGAAAAGGAAAAAAAAATGAAGGAAGGCCATTTCTAGCCATGCCACCGTCTCCTGTGCATACTATTCTAATTTGTGCATTTTTCTGTGCAGGTTTTCTATTTTTCTGCTGATTGTTATTCAGTCAGGCTCCGAAGATACTCCGGAGGTTTCTTAGATTTCGTAGACTCTGTCAACCATTTTGCAGAACAATGCAACCATTTTTAGTTCTCCTGGGAAGGACAGGATTGTCGCTATTTTGGCTGTATTCTTGTTGTTAAGGTATTGCTTTGGACTGAACGAGGAGGGCTTTTTCCAGCTATTCTGAATCTTGGCTCCACTCACTAGCTTGCTTGAGTTTCCTGAATTACGAGGTTTCTATTACAACCTCAAAGGTTTACAGTACAAAAAACGATGGATCAGAGGGCAGGTACATTACGACGGATGGGGAAAGTCACGAGGTGGGGAGAACCTGTTATCACCCTCATCCTGCCTGTCCTGCACTCACCAGGACGAGAGGAGCACTTTAACTTCCACTGTCTACGGCTGGGATGGAGTGGTGACTAAAAGAGGCAAATACTGATTCCAGCTGCCGCAGCGTTTAGTTTCTGAGTGAAAGTAGTCTAATTCCGACACCTGCAAGCTAGTCTGTCAGCCTGATTCCGTCAGAAGGAGTGAGACGTGGAGTTTCAAATGTTGAGAGATGTTGATTTTGCAGACGTTGGGAAGTAGGGTTGGGGATGAGGCGGGAGGCAGAGTTAGTCAGTGATTGCAGGCTGGTCTGGCTGATGTCCATGGGTTGAGGTGGCAGGACTGTACTCTCTCGGCTAGTGTTGGTCGCGTGTGGGTTCAAGCCCCAGCTCAGCAACGCACAACTTTGGGCTGGAGCTTCAGCGCAGTGAACAAGTGCAACGGTGCTGCCATTTGGATGTGATGTTACCCTGAGGCCCTGTTGCCTTCACCAGGCCAGATGTCCAATGTGTTGCTTCGTTATCCCTCGTGTCCAGACCAATACATATTCTGCAGTCAGCATTGATTAAAAAAACAAGCTTGTGATCTCACTTTGTCATTGAAGCTGGGTGAGTGTGAATTGGTCACGTGCTATCTCACCTGAACAGTGAGTGTCTGAGGAAGGGTCTCAACCCAAAACATAACTTATTCCTTTTCTCCAGAAATGCTGCCTGACTCCAGCATTTTGTGCTTATCATAACTGTACTTCAAGACCAGCTTCATTGGCTATAAAGAGTATTCGGAGATTAATGATTATGAAAGACGCTAAGTAAATGCAGTTCCTTTATTTTCATGCCATTTAATTTACAAGAGCACAGTAATAATCTATCAAATCTATTTATCCTGTATAATAACGTATGTCACAGAAGCCTGTTTGCATCATCAATGCCCATTACATTGAATTGAAGTTGATAATATTTTCAAAGATAGACACAAAGTGCTGGAGTAACAGCAGGTTGGGCAGCATCTCTGGAGATAAAGGATAGGCGATGTTTTGGGTCGGGACCCTTCTTCAGATAATATTTCCTTTTGGTAATGTTTCTACAGTTAACCTTTTACATTTATATTTTCCTTCACCCAGGATAGGTCCGCAGAGCAAGGTGCAGGGGGTGGGTGTGCTGGGGGAGTGAGTAGAGGGAAGGGGAGGGGGGGGGGAGGCAGAGGGGCAACAGTGCATGAAGACACCACATCCTCTCCTCTCCACTTGGTCAACTCTGTGTCCGCAGGCATCCCGCTGAAGTTCACTCTGTGAATAAAGCAATGCCGTTTGCAGTGTGGAGCCTCTTTCATTCACTATTCAAGAACAGGTTCACATAGATACCATGTCTGAGAGAGGTCCACGTGTAATGAATTATTCTGAAGTGCAGGAACCACTCCAGTCTGGATTGGATGCGCTGTAACTTACAAGATTCAGAAGTTGAATTAGAATTGAATGTTCAATTATTGCTGCCGATGACTGAAGAGGAATTTTTGCCCAGCCTCTGGGAGATCCACTTCATTAACTCCCTGCCTAACCCGGCTTTGTTCTTCTTCAGGTCATCCCCTCACCCCGTCACTGAGTGATGTACTCCATCTACTCCCAGAATGGCAGTTCGTGCCCGTAGGCTTCAGCGTGGCGCTAACCGGTAGTGGTGCAAAAAACCAACAAGAGTTTCAAGATTCAAGATTCAAGAGACATTTATTGTCACATTTATTGTCACATTTAGGCACCAATTGGTACAGTGAAATTTGTGGTCACCATACAGCCATACGAATAAAAAAACACAGCACACGATGGACTTTAACATAAACACCCCCACACAGCGAAATCAAAGTTTCTCACTGTGAGGGAAGGCTCCAAAGTTTAATCATCCTCCTCTTTGTTGTAGAGAGGTTGGAATACAAAGATGAGAAGCTCTGCGTCAACTGGTCAGGCACACGTACATTCATTGTAGATAGGGTAGACAGTCAGAACCTTTATCCCAGCATGGAAATGTCAAAGACTAGAGGACTATAAGGTCAGAGGAGGGTAAGTTTAAAGTAGATGAGTGGGGCAAGTTCTTTACACAAGAGTATTGGGTGGCTGGGATGCGCTGTCGGGGGTGGCAACAGACATGAATGTCATTTTTAAGGGGCTTTTAGACAGAAGGCGCCGTCTGACCTGCCGATAGTTCCAGCACTTTGTGTCCTATTGATTTTTATGTTCCTATCTATGGTCCTTCTTTGCTGAACAATATTTTTAAAGAAATGGAAAATAATTTTATTTTGAAATTGAACTCAAGACTTGGATGCAATATTCACTTCATATTCCTGTATTAGTTTGCCAATGCAAAGTACAAGGAGCATAGATAATTCACCAGAGAGAGAGGGAGAGAGAGAGAGAGAGAGAGAGAGAGAGAGAGAGAGAGAGAGAGAGAGAGAGAGAGAGAGAGAGAGAGAGAGAGAGAGAGAGAGAGAGAGAGAGAGAGAGAGAGAGAGAGAGAGAGAGAGAGAGAGAGAGAGAGAGAGAGAGAGAGAGAGAGAGAGAGAGAGAGAGAGAGAGAGAGAGAGAGAGAGAGAGAGAGAGAGAGAGAGAGAGAGAGGAGAGAGAGAGAGAGAGAGAGAGAGAGAGAGAGGAGAGAGAGAGAGAGAGAGAGAGAGAGAGAGAGAGAGAGAGAGAGAGAGAGAGAGAGAGAGAGAGAGAGAGAGGGAGAGAGAGAGAGAGAGAGAGAGAGAGAGAGAGAGAGAGAGAGAGAGAGAGAGAGAGAGAGAGAAAGCTGTGGATTCCTTGGGTCAGGTTTCCTTTAACAACCGAGTGGTTCCTGTAATTGGCCACTGTAACTGGAGTCCACGGCTGATGAGTTACAGAGAAATGCTTGATGCCTTTACACTTTCATTTATTCACGCTTCACACCGCTGTGAACAACTGGGATGAATATCTCTTTTATCTTGTTTCTAAGGAACATCCCTGCTGGTGATCCCAGCGTCCCACAGCACTGTCCAGAGCTCACTTTCTCCACGTTCAACCTCAAGTGTCAATGCTGTTTTTTGATGTGGACATGGGTGTCTACAGTACAGTGTAGAACTGGAAAGGGAGCGTTTTCAATTCCCAGTGCTACACATGCTTGTGTCTGGCACGCACTGTGGAATAAATGTTCAGGCTCTCTCTAAACTGCCACATCTCCCTGGACAGTGGCTGCAATTCTCTACGACTGACTTGAAGGAAACAAAATCCCAGTAGAAGGCTGTGGGTAGGAAGCCTGAGAACAAATGCAAATGGCCTGACGCGTTGTTTGCAGCTGTGTTTTTTGCACCATTTTATCCAACATGTAAAACAAAATGAGTGAGGTGCAAGGGCCGGGAATGTTGAAGTTCAAATTAACATGTCTTTCATTTGGCAGACCTCTGGAGGACTTGAAGTGGAAAGTTTACCCAGTGGCACTGTGAAGCTGCTGGGAGCAGCACAGACACACTTGAATTATCACCTTGTTATCTTCACAGTTACTTAAGAAAGCAAATGGCCTGGACTGATATGCGAGCACTGGGACTGAAAAGGACTTTGCGACTGGTATTTGTCAACTGTACAAATTTACAAGCAAAGGTGTGCGCGTTTAACATAGAAACCTACCATGGCTGTTGAGAAGCAGTCACATCAGCAGACTGCATATTGTGAAATCAGGGGTTCTCCTTTAGATTGGTTTCCAAAGACGTTCACCAACACCTGAGATGGCATACATTTATTTCGATCTCTGAAACGTGACGATTTTTTAATGTGTTCAAGCAACAGGCCCTGTATAAAATAATCCACTGAAGGTGTGAACAAGGCCTTGCTACAGGAGGTGGAGGTGCAGTCTCCCAGTCCGTTCCCACTTGACCCTGGCCACACTGCCTCTGGGAACAGGGCATCACCTGCAGTAAACCTACCTGCTAGGGGCAACAATTAAAACAAGGGCTCTGGCTTAACCTTCTGAGCCCGTTGCTGTTTCGCTATATTCCAAGGTTAACCTGCAGTTTGGAGCAAGTGAGTGGGATTGCCCGCAGAAAGTGAGGGGAGTTATTGTAAATGTCAACTGGGGATCATTGTTCACATTGAACAGACAAGGGTCCAAACTGGGACACCCCCTCCCCTCCCCACCCACTATCAAAGTTCCCACTCCTGTCTGTCAATTAAGTGGGGGATGTAACTTTTCAAGTGGAGAAATATTATAGATGTTATACATAAGATCTCTGTTCTGGCCAATACCTTTGGCGTATTGATCCTGTTCCCGCTACCAATTGGACATTCCACTACCTAGGGGAGAACTTTGCCATTGATTGCCAATACTAAATGCATCCTTGAATATCTGTGCTATTTGCTCTAACGTGCACATATTTAGAACTGAAGAATGAGAGATGGCTCTCATACTCCCGTGTGTTTAGTGTAGACGACCACAGCTAAATGCCTTCTTTATGATATACATGCTTTCATTACATAGTTATACAATTTATTAACATTTGCTCATATGTAACAACTATTACATTTCAGAAAATAACTAATTAGCTATTGTGCTTTAAGATGTCCTAAAGACATGACATAAATGCAAGTTCTTTTTTTACTGTTTTAAGATATGTTTTAAGGTTTATTTTCAGTCTTCTTATATCCTGCTATTTTCTGTTCTTAGATGTATACAAATGTAAGATCTGACATATTTGTTGATTGCAAAAAAAACTATTAATAATTTGCCATTAAATTAACTTCCCTAATTGTTCACTAGCAGTCTCCTGCTCCTGCTTTGAAACTGGTGGCTCTGATTCTGCCTCAAGACTTTAGCGATGCTTCGTTCCACTGGGAGCGACTTTAGATAACACAACAAAATCACCTTGACTTTATTATCTAAGTCAATGTTGACACCTTAGTGTTTTAAGGAACGCACTGGGGAAATGAATCTGACAACAGCAAAAGAAGTGGAATCAAAGATCTGTAGACTACAGTCTGAAGAATGGTCCCGACCCGAAACAGCACCCACCCTTTTTCTCCAGAGATGCTGCCTGACCCGCTGAGTTACTCCAGTACTTTGTGTCTATCATTGCAAAAGAAGCCCTGGATTGTAACACAGTGACATATTAACAATTCCTTAGCTGGACGACAATCCTTGTCATGAATATAAACCCCTAGTCTCCACCGAAGTGCTCGTTTCTCCTGCGAATTCTTGACCTGTTTAAAAACCTGGATGTGTTGTGACAATAATGACGGTGGACTTATTTTCCCTGTGCTGTGTAAGTGACAGGAGCTTGGGATTTCTATGCGTGGTAGTTTAGTGCAGGAAGCTCGAACTTGTGGTGTGTGTTTCAGCGCCAGTCAAGATAGCTCTGCACCATTCTCTGTATTTGTGGCAACATGTTCGTGACGAGCACTGGGATGTTCATGAACTGGCTTTGCTGAAAAATAGCCTAAACATGGCATGTTTTGTTCTGTGAGATGTAATTTTTTATTTTTTTTAAGCATCCCAAGTATCATTGCTCAGCAAACACTGGCCTCAACATTATTTATGCAGATAGTTCTGCTATAGAGCATGTTTCTATCATGTGAACTAGCTATAACATGAGTGATGAATTAGGGAGCATTATTTGTATTACAGCAGCTGAATTGGTTACAATGCAATTTAGATCATTGACTAGAGATGGAAATTGACAAACAGAATAAAGCTGTCTTGGATTTAAACTGTACAGGGGAAATAAAATTGCTTCCATGTAATGTCCCGCAGTGATCAGACCCCATTGTCTCTTAAGTACACATCTGCTACTTTACTGCCCGTGGCCATTAAAATTGACAACCAATTGTTTTTATTGACACTTCTGCAAAGAGACTCTATGAAACAAACCTTTAGTATTTTTCATTTCTGGTAACAAAAATAAACTAAAGACATTGAAAAGACCTTTATTTTTTGATAATTCTACGGGGGATATATCTTGAGTTTGAGTTTAGTGTATTGCCACGTGTACCGAGGTACGGTGAAAAGCTTTGTTGACCTTTCTGGCCCCTGATCTCCTTTCCCCATTGACAGAATTATCTTTATCATAGATGTTCTGTAACACTAGGTTCCTAAGGAACACAACTATCATGTTATAGCAGAACTACCTGCATACGGGGAAGATATTCCTTCAGATAAATATTTCAAAATATACTGCACTTCAGATCCCATTTGTATATTTTCCTCTATATTTAGCATTCTATAAAGTGATTCAAATATGATTGCATTTTCCTTCCTGGTTTGTTTTTCATATGAATTATTTTGTACGATCAGATGTTCAGTGAGCTCGTTGATATCATTTTGCTGCATTAAACATAAAGTACTGCAGGTGTTGGAAATCTGAAATTGAAGATAAAATTATTGAAATGTGTAGGAAGGAAGTGCAGATGCTGGGTTAAACCGAAGATAGACACAAAAAGCTGGAGTATCTCAGTGTGGCAGGCAGCATCTCTGGGTGACGTTTTGGGTCGAGACCCTTCTTCAGACAATTATGGAAGTGAAGAGCAAGAAATACTCATTGACCTTAAAATATCCTTCTTTCCACATGCTGCATTACTTTCTGAGTATTTCTGGAAGCTGGATATTTCACTGAACTAATGCCTGGCAGCAACCAATTTGGGGAAAGGGGAATGACTCAGCAGAGAAACCTCTGGATCTTTGTGTGCATGCTTCCTCAGTAAGCCCAGTTGCTTTATCGCTGATTGGAAAATACATTGAAAGCAATCCTTGCCTCAGTGAACAGAACAGACATGGGATTTATAACCAAGGAACCTTTATAGTTAAAGAAAGATAGACACAAAAAGCAGGAGTAACTCAGCGGGTCAGACAGCATCTCTGGAGAAGAGGAATAGGTGACGTTTCGGGTCGAGACCTTTCTTCGGACTGAGGGTCAGTGGAAAGGGAAACAAGAGACGTAGACGGTGATATAGAGAGACATACAATAAATTAATGAAAGATATGCAAAAAAGTAACGATGATAAAGGAGACAGGCCAAAGTTAGCTGTGGCCTAGGTGAAAACGAGTTACAATGAGATTCAACAGGACGACTTTGAAGTTAGTACAACGACCTGTGTGGGAAGGGAGAGAGAGGGTTGTCAGGGTTACTTGATGTTAGAAAAAACAATATTCATACATCTACAATGTTTTGTTGTCCATAAAAGCTCTTGCCACCCAGTTTACCTGCAAAACCTTCCATTCACGTTCCCTCTTGCAATTATCTAGCATATCCCAGTCCGTTCATCCCTTCCTGATAAGCAAGTCTTGGTACCATTGTTGGGTGTTCTTTCTCCAGTCCCTCTACATGCTTCCTGGAGCAGGACTGTGAGCAGGACTATTCACAGTGCGTGTGTGTGGTCTAACAAAGCTCGGAAGGGCATGATTATCCCTTTAAACGGAACAACAGGACTTGATTCTTGAGGTCTACGAGCATTAACACATTAAAAATATCAAATAACACTCATTGTGCATTTGAGTTGAATTCAAAGCTGTGGTGGTCCATTCAAAAACACTTGTCCCTTGATTGAAACGTCTTTAACCTGACCCCTAGCAGTTCTGTCAGAGACGGCAGAGTCTCTTGTTCTTGCTCTCTGTGGGGCTCAGGGCAGAGTTGTTGCTTGCGTTATGCAACATTTTCTGTTTCCTTCAATATGAGTGCAATCAACAATCATTCATGCTTTACCCTTTGATTTGATCTTTACATGTAGCAGAGTCATAATCATGTAGGAACCAGTGAGAATGGTGGGACCAAGCCGAGATTTCTTTGTGGGGAAACTGTCTGACTTTCCAGCGTTGTGCTTCAGTTGTAGAGTACTCTTGTGTGGGCCGGTTGGTCATTAGCCTTTGCAGTCAGGTGTTGAGACGCACACGTTAGGATGTCGCCAAGTTCAGTTGTTCTATTACAGGCAGCTTTGACAATTTGCCTCAGTTCCTTTGGCCAAAGAAGGAACTAGATTTCCTCTTCTCATGAGCACTGAATCATTGCTGGTGACAGGTTCCTGTGTGTGGTTGTCAGACAGAGCAAGCATTTGGTTTTCATTGAGATGACTCTAAATTGAATCAAGTTTCCCACTGTCAGTCCAGGTTGGGGCTGCTGGTGTCCATACGTACAATACTCTTGAGTCCTGAAAAGAAATGGGACAAAAACCTTCACAGTTCTTCTTCTGAGCTCCTGCTTTAGGGGCTCTGGGCTAAAGAACGTAAGCTTCAGGAGGAGAGAATGTACTGTGTCATGGGACTTCCCGTAACTAAGTCAATTTTCTCGCCTGATCCCCAATATCTCTTGACACTGTTTCTTCCCTGTGGCTGTCAAACTGTACAACTCCCCCCCCTCCTTCTGTTGTGGGGTAGTCTGACTCCCCTCCCCCCCCCTCTCTGTTGTGGGGTAGTCTGACTCCCCCCCCCCCCTTCTGTTGTGGGGTAGTCTGACTCCCCTCCCCCCCCCCCCCCCCTCTGTTGTGGGGTAGTCTGACTCCCCCCCCCCCCTTCTGTTGTGGGGTAGTCTGACTCCCCTCCCCCCACCAAAATCTTTGCACATCCACAATCTTTTCCACTCGTCGCTTTAATTTCATGTATCTTGTATTTTAAGACTGTTGACCGTTTCCCTCCAAGACGAATAGTTTAATGTTAGATTAGTTAAGATTAGTTTAGTTTGTCACGTGTAACGAGGTACAGTGAGAAGCCTTTGTTGCGTGCTAACCAGCCAGCAGAACGGCTATCCATAATTCCACAGTGTGCAAAGGGAGCGGTCTTACATTATCATGTTGTCTGTCATGATTAAGGGAATAAAGTTTAGTGCGTGATGGAGTCCAGTAACGTCTGATCAAAGAGAAACCATTTGAAATAAGGCTTAGCAGAGAAGCTCTAGTTATCATGTATAGCTGTACTAACTTTCCCATATACTGCGTCAGTCATTTTACTGTTATAGCCCAGAAGTGCACAAAGCCAATATTACTTGGCCCCTAGGTGTGAGGCATTGTACCGGGTCATCCAATGGCTGGTAGCCGATTGAGAATTTGCTTCACATGCAAATTAAAATGTTTTGTTATCCCCATTGTTTTATGTGGAATAGGACAAAGGACATGTCTAAAACGGATTGCCTGCAACTATTGGAGAAGTGTGTTGCTCCTGTTCGCTCGGCAACTTGTTCAAAGCCAGCATGGCATTTGCTAATGGTTTGCTAGGGATTGGCAAATCTGCCATGCAAAATCTCTGAAGAAGGGTTTCGGCCCGAAACGTTGCCTATTTCTCCAGTTTCTCCAGCACTCTTGTCTGCCTGTAACTATTGGCTGCTCTGCTGCTTATGACTAATTTAAACTCCAAAGTCTGAGTGAGTGTTTCTAAATTCCTCAAAATATTAAAATCTTTTAAAATCGGATGTGGAGAATATTGAAAGAAGCAGGCATTAATTTGCATGAGAAATGCTACACACTCACCTTGCAGCCATTTCACACCCAGGCCAGGTTCTATCACACAAGGATTCATCAATGTGTGGCCAACAAGGAGATGAAAGAAGCAATCTTGCTCCTCGAGAGTGATTGCCGTGCCTCTCACCACACTGCAGGCCACATTAAGCATTGGGTGTTATGTAGGTAAACACAGCAGGTTGTTTTTGCATAATGCAAGGTTCCACAAGCAACACGGCGATGAATGCCTTGTAACCCAGCTTCTTTGGTAGACACATTTGAAGGAGAAAATCGCGGGCAAAACTCCAGGCATTCTCCTCCTCCTCATTAGATAGCGCTGTGAGATCTTTCACAATGATCTGAAGCCAGGGGAGAACCTGGTTTAGCATTTCCACCAAAGGAATTGGTCCTGCACCTGAACATGCATAACCATGACGTCAATCTCTTTGAGCCAGTAACAAAGAGCTGTGATCAGGCAATGCACTTAATACAAAATCAAGTCTCCAAGATTTTCTTCAACTAATTAACTGTATGGTGGAGGCAAGATCCAATGTCTTGACCACTTGTAGATGACTCGGTCCATTGGATTGGTTCATTACATTGTTTTTAATGTGAGTTTGATGCCAACTCCCAGCGTGTTGCTCCTGTTCGGTCGGCAACTTGCTCGAAGCCAGCAGGGCATTTGTTAATGTTTAAGAAGGAACTGCAGATGGTAGATCGAAGATAGACAAAAATGCTGGAGAAACTCAGCAGGTGAGGCAGCATCAATGGAGCGAAGGAAATAGGCAACGTTCCAGGCCGAAACCCGAAACGTTGCCTATTTCCTTCGCGCCATAGATGCTGCCTCACCTGCTGAGTTTCTCCAGCATTTTTGTCTACCTGGCATTTGTTAATGGTTTGCTAGGGATTGTCAAATCTGCCATGCAAATTCTCTGCATCAGGAACTGCGATAAGCTACTGAGCCCAGTTGAAAACAGGAAGGGCCCAACTCTTTATAGCCCCACCTCTCTCTCGGTGCCTGGTTGTTGGGCCCCACTCTGCTGCATTAGTTTGCAAGTATTGACATCATTTTTGAAGGTGGCCCAGACAATACTCCTGCTTCCAATCAGTTCCCCCAACAAAGATAAACAGTTCTTGATTGCAAGAGGTTTATGCGCATGATGTAATGGTGCAATTCATTTTCAAGTTGTGAACAGTTTCGTATTGAACTGTTGTTGAATATATTGCTTTAATGGCTTCAAATGGGAGTCAAAATCAACCCCTTCATCTGCACGTTAACCTTGACGAGAAGTCCGGTGTGGGGGGAGGAATGTGCCGCAAAGTCCTTTGATCACCTGGCAAGAGTGGAAAACATGAAGAGCGATTCCCTGCTCCTTGCAATAAGTGGAGGGACTGCTGGAATCCATTTCATGCAATTTGTAAGACATGTGGTGAGTGCCTGGGGAGGATCATTGATTGGGTTTCTTTTGCTCTCTGGCAGATTCCGACTACACCACGGACCATGCCTCAATTGACATCTCTCGTCACACGAAAGGAAAAGAAGGAACTTGGAAATGATTTAAATGCCACCCTGCCCTCCATAACCTCTCATTTATTTCATGTGATGAGGTTACTCGTGTCACGTGTTCCCTTCCACTCCGTTTGTGGACGACTCATCGTGGTTTCAAAACTCAACAAAAAAGGTTGCAATGTCGGATAATTATTGCTGGGTCTCGCAGTTCTGTGCTTGAACAGCTTCAGTTTGGTTTATTGTCAGGTGTGAAGGCTTTTGTTACGTGGAAAGACAATACATGATTACAATCGAGCTATTCACAGTGTACAGATATATGATAAGGGAATAACCATGAAAAACGCAGTGCCAGATAAAGCCAGTAAAGTCCGATAACGAGTGATAAAGTCCAAGTGGGTACATAGTAGGTAGACAAAAATGCTGGAGAAACTCAGCGGGTGCAGCAGCATCTATGGAGCGAAGGAAATAGGCAACATTTCAGGCCGAAGCCCTTCTTCAGACATAGTAGCTCAGGACTGCTCTCGAGTTGTGATAGGATGGTTCAGTTGCCTGATAACTGCTGGGAAGCAACTGTCCCTGAATCTGGAGGTGTGTGTTTTCACACTTCTGTACTTTTTGCCCGATGGGCGAGGGGAGAAGAGGGAGTGGCCGGGGTGTGACTCATCCTTGATTATGCTGACGGACAATAGCTTTAGCTTTTGCATAAAGTCCCACTCACTTTGACGCTGTGGCTCTAACAAACGGTACCACACGCTGTTAGGAAGCTGCACGTGATGGGGACATGCTGCCTAGTGTGCCTGCTACAAGTAGTCACAGCTGCTGCCCACCTCACCCTCTGCCCAACGCCTCTGTGAGACTCGTCAACACAGTGACATCTCAATGCTGACACTCCTGCCAGCGGGGTAGCAGAGATTAGCTTCTCTTATGTTGAAGTGGTTATCTGCAACAAAGCAATAGATTTGCAATCTGCGTCAGGATAAGAGACAGACAGTAACTCTATCAACAACTAGAGAGCAGTCCTGAACAACTCTCTATCTCATTGGGAGTCTGATTATCTTCATCCGGACTTTATTGAACCTTATCTTGCACAAAAAGTCATTCCTTTTATATTGTCTATCTGTACACTGTTGATAGCTCGATTGTAATCATGTATAGTCTTTCCGCCAAAGATCCTACAGCAAGCAAGATAGACCACTCCTTCTAAATTCAATGGGCTGACGTGTAGTACGCAACGGAGCGGAACGTGGGCCTTTTTCTCATCCATTTCAGTAACCCGACCCGACTCGCAGTGTAATCAGCATAGCGGGGGAACAGTTTGTGTTAATAAATTATAATTCTGAAAACGAGGAGAAGATTTTTCCCAAATAACTTTTATTTTTACGAGGATGTTTCCGTAACCGGCTTCCGTCTCCGCACTAGCATCTTTGGTTTAAATTGTGGATTGGATCTTTATCTAAATGTGATGGCAAATTAGTTCTGCAGGACACAAACACATTGTTCACACATTTTACAGCAGAGCAGAACAATATATAAAGTGGTTTTTATTTTGTTTGCAACGTTCCCACCAAGTCACACACCATCCTGATTTGGAAAGATTTTGTGTTCCTTTATTGTTCCTGGTCTGAATCCAGGAACACCAACCTAACAGGACTGGGAGGATCTAGGCTAGAAGGGCTGCAGTGGTTCAAGAAGGTGATGTTTCGGGCGGTTGGAGAGGAGTAACACAAGTCAGCCTTGCCAGCAATAATAAGCTAATGACGCATCATTTATAGAGGCAGTGATAAGAAGAGGAAGTGGAATGATTACATCTGGAGAATAGTTTTTGGAGGAGCTGGGCAAATGGTCCTGGAATGTGATGCTGCTTTGGAGCAGCACTATATCCAGTTTTCCCAGTCCCTCAGTCTCCGCAATAGTAACCATTAAGGCCGCATATTTGTTTGGTATTACCTCGTACTTTATTTGTCACATGTACTGAGGTACAGTGAAATTCATTTTTGTATACAGTTCAGTACAAGTGTCACTATAAGGGTTTCGGCCCGAAACGTTGCCTATTTCCTTCGCTCCGTAGATGCTGCTGCACCCGCTGAGTTTCTCCAGCACTTGTGTCTACTATAAATAAGTGCTTAGATACATAAGCATCTTCGGTAAGCATCTCAGATACTTTCCAAATCCCAGTTGCGGCTTTCTTGACCTGACCATAAGGGTCTGTTATTCTGGTGACGTTACAGGGTCGGTCTGGCCAAGTGTAGCCAGGTTTGCATTGGCCTAGATATGAATCCCCTGAATGGTTGAGGAAAGGCATTGACTTACTGCACCCTAACAAGTTATTAGGTCTTTGTATGATTCATCGCCTTGATTGGCCAGATGAGCTCATGGAACAAAGGAAAACAGCGACAAGATCCAACTTCCTTCCTGAAATCCCAACATCCCACCGAGACAACATATTCCCATGTCCCAGGGCAACTTTTTGTTTCGTGATTTTGTGTGGTGTTGCCTTGGTTTCTTCATTCTAGTGGAAATGGTAAAAATATTCATTGCTGTAAATTAATCTGGGATGTCCTGAAGTTATGATGGGGGGGTTAATTATATGCTCGTTATGTCCTTTATCTTAATATTCCTGTTGCGCTATGAACATATCCCACACAAGGCAAACAATGAATTGGTGGCAATGATTTTTAATATAGCACACGATTAATTTAAAGGAAAGAACATATGGGCAAGTGGATTAGTTTCAACCCGTACACTCACCGGTGTTTTTCACTGTGTAAACAGCTAGCGAGACCAGTGAGGCAACGCACTGCGGCGCCTACATACAGCGAGGGAACCAGCACCGTGGCCCTCGTCACAATTGCTCCTCCTGTGGCTAGTCATAGTTCAGTGTCAGTAAGGCACATGTTTGTGTCTTGGACAAGTTCCTAGTTAAGCAGCAGAAGGCAAAATGTGCCAGAGGAAATAAGAAGTAAACATTTATAAAAACATTATATCTTCAAACTAGCTTTGAATCGACTGAGTTTTGTTGCATAATAAAAATGTTTAGACAATTGTGTTTATTAAGTCCTGTACAGCTTTCAAACTCGGTTGATTGGTTGCGATATGTCTCCTTCTCTTGGTATGCCATGAAATAGTCCCAATTTCTAATCAAGAAATGACAGTCATTTTGTATCTTCCACCAGAGCTTGAGGGCAATCATTGAGATTCAGGTGCGCCTGAGAGCATACATAAACTGTGCATGGATCATATGTTAAAGACCTACATTTATAGATCTAATGCTGCAAATGGGAAACAGTGCAGTCCCGACTAATAGCATGTGTGCCGTGTGAGTGCAGCCCTGTCATCACCTGCATGCCCGAATCAGCAAACATCTGCTTCCTATTTTGTTTTATGCAAGGTGCAAGTGTTTTCCACTTGAGGTTCTTGTAATATATGCAGCTTTGTCAGAATCATTTTAGACAGACTTTTGTAAACAGACGTTTTCAGCAGGGATTCAGATATTCCGCTGAAACTGTACACTGTTATATTGTCAAAACTCTTTTCCTGAAACTTAATCCATTCGGACGCATTTCACTACTGGAAAATACACCTTGTAAATGTTCCCATTAGTTAGCCTTGCACACTTTGATAAATACTTTAAGAGAGTTTGTTGTTCCGAGCGAGATTCTCACTCTGAGATGTCACTGAGGCTGTGAGCAATTCCTTCTCTCAGCAGAAAATCACTCCCAAACATCTGGCTCCCAGGCTACTGAATTGACTGTTCTCTCAAACATATTTTTTCTTTTTCCATTCATTCAAACTTTTTATTAATAATTTCCTGTTTTCCCATACTTAACTATCTGGACTGATGTGCTACTTCTACAATGAAGCTGGACATAAATGGCATTAACTTTTTGGCTGCTCCCACTGTTGGCGCCACCATTTCTCAAGGTTCTTCCCTTGTCCCCTCACTGCTTCTTAGCACCATCGTTCACCAGTCTCCACACATACACTCTTGGCACCCAACTCCAGCTCACCAGTAGCTCTCTCCACCCCACCTCTCTCTTTCCTTCGGTCATGTACAGTGTGACATCCAACGCCGGATGAACAGCCTCTGACTAAACAACGGAGACAAACACCCTGTTCCTATCGCAAACTCTCAACGCAGTCTCCAAGCCCATCCCTCTCCCATTGCCCATTCCAACATTGACCCATGCTGTTTGTTATAATAAAACAGGAACACTTAGCCGGTCAGGCAGCATCTGTGGAAAGAGCAACATTGATCAGAAGTTTGAAGAAGGATCTCACCCATTCCTTCTCTCCAGAGATGCTGCCTGGCCCGTTGAGTTACTCCAGCAATTTGTGTCATCCTGAGCAGAACCTTGACTCAAAATGTTAACCCTGGTTCTCTCTCCACAGAGCCTGTTTTTTATAGCCTGTGTCTCTAGCTTTAGCTCTTTATCCCTTTGGTTTGATGGCAGGATGTTCACTTACTACTGCCAGAAGCAGTAGTGGTACTTGTTAGATTTATCTCAGTTATTATAAAAACCCTCATCACTGCCATGTTGATATATTGAGCCACCATTACATATTTAGAACCAGAGAGTGTAGATAGTATCTGAAGAGATTTGGTGCTGATGTTTCTATGACCTTCACTCAAATCTCCCACGGTCAAAATGGTGAAAACCAGTCCTTGAGGGCTTCACTATCGGGAACATTCAGGGACCCGATATATATGGCTGGTGCATCTTGGTTCCTACCACTTATCAGCTGTTGAAGTTCTTCATCTGCCCAAAGTAAAACAGCAGGCAAAAGCGAGAAACAGATGATTGAGGAGTGGGGCTGGAGGAATCCCTGGCCTGGATCACACATTGCGCGTTGCATCGCAACCTTGGCCCAGCTCTTTCCTCACAGCTACTCCTGCTTCACCACAGGAAGCTTCCCAGATGTGTGGCGGAAATCTCATTTGCAGATAAAGATTCCGTCAAAGTTGTGGCTCTGGAGCAGGAGCAGGTCCAGTCAGTGCGTTCTCTGGCCACCGTCAGACTAGAGGCAAGCTTCTGTTGGCTTGAACACAGACAAGTTCTCCAGTTGTATTTTCACTCTTTCCATACAGATGTTTCTCTGCTGGTCTTTATTAATATAGTTCAACTTAAAAAATAAAATCTTGAATGGATCAATCCCAAACAACCTATCAACCCCCCCTTACGTATCCAATTATCCCTCGATTGGCTTTCTACTGCCCCACCTCGCTTCCAGCTTTCTTCCCCTCCCACCACAATCAGCCTGAAG
This sequence comes from Okamejei kenojei, assembly GCA_035221665.1. Classification (NCBI taxonomy): domain Eukaryota; kingdom Metazoa; phylum Chordata; class Chondrichthyes; order Rajiformes; family Rajidae; genus Okamejei; species Okamejei kenojei. Next base: position 19,434,682 of record CM069164.1, read on the forward strand.
AAGGGTCACAATCGAAATGTCATCTATCCACGATCTCCAGAGATGCTGCTTGTCCCGCTGAGTTACTCCGGCACTTTGTGTTCTTTACGCACATTCTCCATGTGGACACAAGCCAATAGGGACATGTGCCAGATACCAGTGCACAGTCTTATCCTCCGCCCAGCACCACCCCTACCCCAACCCCTGTGCCTTCCACACCCCAATCACAACCCTATCTCTCAGTCTGTTGATTGCATTTGAAGACTGAGAATGGAGTATTATCTTGAATGTATGATTAGGAACTAAGATGGTTTGATTCCCAATATTTGGAAGCTGGAAGGTAATAAAATGAAACCACAGATGCTGGTTTCTACCAAAGATAGACACAAAGTGCTGGAGTAATTCAGCGGGTCAGGCAACATCTCTGGAGGAAATGGATAGGTAATATTACGGGTCGGGACCCTTCTTCAAACCTGATCCGAAATGTTACCTATCTGTTGGAAAGTTGGACCTTGCTTTCTTTGTGATTCTAATCTGTAAACCTCCTTTATATGTGTACGAGATTCTTGTTAAAGGGAACGTTAGCTGCTTTCCCCAAACTCAGGATCACTGCCAGATGACATTGACTGAAACCTGGCAGCCATCCTGGGCCTGTCGATACTGAGAAGTCTAATGAAATTACCTCATGCTACAAACTCCCTGCTTCATATAATGGTGCTGCCGTATTTTCACACCGTTCTTTTAGGTTTCGATGGAAAATTATGTACCCAAAAGTTAATCTTAGAACATTGAACAGAGGGCCTGATTTGTTCTGGCCTTTTCTCGCCCCCCCCCCCCCCCCCCGCAACCCCACCACCCCACCCCCCATCTCTACTTTCAATCTGAAGAAGGGTCTCGACCCGAAACGTCACCTATTCCTTTTTCTCCAGAGAGGCTACTTGACCCGTTGAGCTACTCCAGAATTTTATGTCTATCTGCAGCATAAATCAGCATCTGCAGTTCCTTCCTGAATAAAAGAGTGCAGCACAAGAATAATGTTTGTTCCGGACATGATGCCAAGTTAAACTGATCTCATCTGCCTGTACATGATCCATATCGCGCTATTCCTTGCACTTCCATGTGCCTATCCAAAAGACCCTTCACTACCACCCCTGGCAGTGCGTTTCAGGCCCTGCATCACACACTGTGTAAAAAAAACCTGCCCTGCAAATCTCCATTATACTTTCCCCCTCTCACCTTAGTGAGATCTAATTCCTCTTGACACATTTCTCTGCCCTGTACAAGTGTAGCTGCCACTTCAGTTGCAACAGCAGACTTCTCTCAGTCAACAGATGGAATGTTTTCACCCAGCTTCCTGTTACACTGAGGGGAGGAAGCTCTGTGCAGCTGATCTGGAAAATTGTCAGGAGACCTTGTGCAGTTTGAGAGCTGGGCCTCGCTGCACAGATGCTGTGCTTCCCAACCTTGGTTGGAACAGTTCCAGGAGCTTTCTTCACACAGTATTCCCCCTACCTCAGGGCACCTGGTCAGCCCGCAGTTCCAGCACACACCCTGATTGCCATCGACTTTAGAGCTGAAATTAGGACACAGAATGTGCACGCTTTTGTTAACAGCTCACTGGAGCTCCTCCTGAGAACCTGTAACTCTCGGAGGCTCCAGGACAATCCTGGCTTGTGAGATATGGAGCCAGATACATTGGCGCAGACCAACAGTGAAGATAGGTGACAAATCATCCTCCACGATAATCCCCAACACTGGTGCACTCAGCCCCCTTCTATACTCCTTACACACACTCATAACTGTGCAGCCAAATCAAACTCGATTTACAAATTCTTCGCCGAAAGAACTATAGTGCACAGGATATCAAGTAATGTCGCGACAGAGTACAGGAAGGAGATTAAGATCCTCGTAACCTGGTGCTAAGACGACAACCTCTCCCTCAATGTCAGCAAGACAAAGGCGATTGTGATCGAATTCAGGAAGCAAAGCGGTATACGTTTATGCCGCCAAAGTAGAGATGGTAGATAGTTTCAAGTTGTTAGGAGTATATATTTGTCTTGGACCAGCCAATGGCCAAAAAAGCAGACCAATGGCTTTACTTCTTTAGAAGGCTTAGGAAGCTCAGCATGTCCCAAACAACCCTCACCAACGTCTACAGATGCGTCGTAGAAAGTATTTTATTGCGTGCGTCACAGCATGGTTTGGGAACAGCTGCAGCCTGGACCAAGAAATTGCAGAGAGTTGTGGATGCAACCCAGTCCAGCGCACAAACCAGCCAGCCTTCCACCATCTACATTTCAAGCTGCCTCGGCGAGTTCACTCTCTGCTGTCGCTCCCTCTTCTCCTTTCTCCTCTCAGGCGAGAGGTACAGAAGCTTGAGCTCCCATCTATCTCATTGGAGACCCTCGGACGTTCATTGGACTTTACTGGACTTTACCTTGCAATAAATATTATTTCCCTCACCCTGTATCTGTACGCTGTTCGTGCCTTGACTGTAATCACGTATAGTCTTTTCGCTGACTGGATGGCACGCAGTAAAACAAGCTTTCCACTGTACCTCGGTACATGAGACAATAATAAACTGAACTACTCTCTGAGGTTCTTCCTAGTTTCACAAAATTCAATAATTGCTGTTTGTTCTGCCCGCCCTTTAGTAAGGCCACCAGAGGCTTCAGAGCTCATCCAGCCTGAATACCCGCATTGGGACGGCACGGTGGCACAGTGGTCGAGCTGCTGCTTTACAGCGCCAGAGACCCAGGTTCGATCCTGACTACGGGCGCTGTCTGAACGGAGGTTGTACATTCTCCCCGTAGGTTTTCTCCGAGATTTTTGGTTCCCTCCCACACTCGTCAAAGACGTCGAGGTTTGTCGGTTAATTGGCTTGGTATAAATGTAAATTGTCCCAAGTGCGGTGTAGGGTAGTGTTAATGTGCGGGGATCGGTGCAGACTCAGTGGGCCAAAGGGCCTGTTTCCAAGCTGTATGTCTAATCTAACCTAAACTAAACTAAACTAAACCCCCAGCCATGTTCTCCAGAAATGCTGCCTGTCCCGCTGAGTTATTCTAGCACTTAGTGCCATTTTGTACATTAACCAGCATCTGCAGTTCTTTATTTCTTTCCCCTTCCCAGTGGCGGGCTCTGCAGGAAGTCTGCCTTCTGTGTCCCTGATTTGCTCAGTAACAGGGGCATTACCTGAGGAAGATGTCCGTCTATTGGGCAACCTTTCTGAAGTAAGAATCAACAAGTGGGACTTGCTACGAGTTTCCCCATGGGCCTAAAGCCAGGCGTACCAGTGAAAATATCCCCAGAAGACTTCCCATTTAGCTTCAGTGCAGTCCGCTTTTAATTAACTATCCATTAAAAGGGCAATTTCTTTCTGAGATTGAGCCAGAGACCAATAAACCACTCATTTCTATTTCTTTATCTTCCTTCACTCACCAAATGGCGTCAAAACACAGAAATAGAATGCGTTGAGTAATTACTGTGCTTTAGAACATTATATAATAGGTGTCCCAATCTACCAAGCTTTGACAAAGGCATCCGTGTGGAAGGCAAATCAAGCATGATCTAATTAGGCCGAAATGAAAGGAGAATCTTCACAACAAAAGCACAAACAGATGGAATAACTGCTGCCTTGGTTGCGTTTAAAGGCCTGGTCATCATAAACATTTACAAAGCTATCCGAACCCGGAGATGGAGTTACAACCTTGTAACATATACTTTATGGCAGCTGTTATTATTTATAATGTATACAACCTGTGTATCTTCAAAAATAAATGTAAACCTCGAGTACCGGAAGTCTTTCAGCTTTCAAACTATGCTCAGTCTTTCTCACATAACATCTGCAAAAATGGTATTCTGCATATTTATAATATTTAACAATAATGGACCTCTTGTGGGTTTGCTTATGTTTGGCCTTCTAAGCCTTAATAACAGCCATTCCTCCCACTTCCTGCATAGTTTCATGTCTTCTTCTTTTGGCAAAGGTCTTTCCTTCTTTGTTCCCTGAACCACACTCAGTAGGGGATTGGTGTGCCCAAGGGTATTTTTTGTAAACAGTCTCATTCTCATCCACAACCCTGCCTCCATCTCTTCACTGTTCAAAACTGCTCACAAAGATAGTCCTCTGTCTAGCCTTCTTGCATGGAATTACGTAGAATATATAGTTGGAAAACAGACCATTCAGCCCAACCAGCCCATGCTGGTGGTTAAGCCCCACTCATTAACTCAACGCACTGCGGGAGGAGGTGGTGGAATCAGATACAATCACTATATTTAAGAGGCATTTAGATAAATTGTTAAACAGACAAGGCTTAAAACAATACAGTCTTAATGAAGATGAGCGCAAAGGTCAGCATGGATGTAACGGGCTGAAGGGCCTGTTTCTGTGCCATATGATTCTATGGCTATCACCTTCCAAATGCACGCTAATCGTTATCTTTTTTTTATTTTGAATGCAGTAACAGCCTTGGTCTCACCTTGACTCTTGACACCTTGAGCTACATATCCTCACCCTCTTTCTGATTTTGTGGTAGCTATCGTGTATTGGTGGCCCCTTCGCATGGAGATACTTTTGTGAAGGAGACATCTTTGACCAGATGCAGAAATGTCTTCCACAGGTTAGTTGACTTTGACCCTGGACCTCCGTTATGGAAGAGTGTCACGTTGGAAGAGGACCCATCGTTACATTTTATTTACCCCAGGCAACGGAAGGCGGGAAGCTGGCTGACCATTTGGGGATCATAAATAATGGGGCAGAGGCACAGCTGGAGGCCAGATGTTCGGAGGCCCATTCGGATACGTAGCGTGGTTTATGAGAGTTGCTGGAGCTAGGTTGCTATATCTTTCTCCGGTTGCTCTCCTTCTCCCATCATCAGCTCATCTTGTCCATGAACTCCCCCCACTGACTCCATTCCCACTGACTGCAGACGGGCCGACTTCACCCTTCACCCATCAGCCCGACATGAAGAGTGCTCCCTGGTAACCCGGCGCTCTCCCCCAGCCCCATCTCTCTCCACACAAACATTGCCCCTTTTCCCTGCAATCAACACCTACCTCCGCAACAACCTTGCTCTGTATGGTTCTTAGTCATTGTTAACTCCCATATTCCTGCCTCTTTTCCAACAAAACACTGCATTGCCCAAGCACAGCAGTGTGGCAGTGTACATCACCCCCTCCTTCAATACCCTAACTTCTCTTTGCACAGTACTACCTCTCCTCGCCTTCATGCGTGTCCATCTCGATGGGCTCACTTACACCTGGTCCCATCTGCTGGCAGTCAAAGCATTTCCAGTGCTTCTGTCGCTTCTTTCCCTGATCTGACATTAATCCCAAGGGGTTCCTTCAATGTTTCCCTTCATCTATACAGACTGCATGAGTGCAGAGACATGGAAGCAAGGGAATGCATTTTAGTGACTGTCTGAAGTGTTTTGAATTCTTCCTGAAAGAATCTCTGTTTCATCTTACCCAGAATGAAAAACTAGGAAGAGGGGAGCTTCACATTTCACCCGGATAATGTATGTTGCTTCCCCTAAAACACTGAGCCACTTGTGCACCTTTCTAATGTGGAAATTACATATTAAGTTGATCTTAAGCACCTGTGCTTTGCACAGATTAGATTGCATGCAACCATTGATTACTAGACCTGAGCATTTGTGGATGCGATGCTCATTCGTTGGTCAATTGTTTTCCAGACAACAGATGCACATCCCATGGGAATACCATCGAATGCCGTTATATCCAATAGCCCAATACCATCCAATCCATTGTCATTCAATCCAATGCCCATCCAAAGACACTGCCAACTAACAGCACCCCTCAGTTGTACTCCATGCAATTCAACTCTGTCCCAGCCAACACTCATCCAATGATATCATTAGGGACTGCAGGACCTGCTGCCATATATAATGACAAACATTTCCGGTCATATGTACGATTTGCAATTCTAAATCTCCAAACACTAAGGAACAGATGCTGCTGTAGATCAGCAAGGAGGAACGACTTAAAACGACCCCGGTGTCCTTTCGACATTTCGCTCTTTGCTTCTGACAACTACAGCCTGTATTCCGCAGCATATTTCTGACATTGCTGTATATGTTCTGATTTATAGTGGCCCCTCCACATAATTCACCACACATCTGAGTGGTGGCTCCCTCTGTCAGTGTGACGGGTCCATGCAGTTATTGGTCCACTCCTGGTGTGGGACAAGCCTCATTGTGTGTCTATACACTGTAAAAAGGACCAATGTATTGTCTTTCTGCTGACTGGTTAGCACACGACAAAAAGCTTTTCACGTAGCAATAAACTAAACTGAACAGAAGCTGTGTTGACTATGATGGGAAGTGATGGTGGCCACCCAACCCCTGTCCTCCCCCCACATGCTCCATGGTTGCCATGGCGAGAGGTTCTTTAAGGCTCTGACAAAAGAAGACATGGTTGTCAGGGACCATGACACAGCAGTCTTGGCCTTCAACAAATGTGCAGGTAAGGTTGTTAAGAGTGAACCAGGTGAAAAATCACGCTAGCCATTTTTTACGTCAAGTGTTTTTACCAACTTCCCATTTTTAGCCAGGTGGTCCAACTGGATATTTGCGCTTTCATTTAGCTGTGCAAAAAATAGTGAACTTGGCAATAGTGTGACACGTTAGACCCTCCTGCTGTTGGTGCAGGGATAAACTGACCCCCCATGATCCTGATGGTCTGAAAGTTGCTTCGATATTTGTGGAGCAAATTGTGTAAAGAGATATATGTGCTGAGAAACTGAACACGTGGGAGTGGATTTCTTTTACGTGTAAGTCACTTTACGTTGCTTGATGGACATTGGGAAATTGGATTGGGAGCTGTCATGCACGACTCCCCTAGTTTTACATGAATCCCAAGCCAATCTTGCAGCTAACTGTGTCATCACCTGTGCAGCAGCTAATTCCGTGAGTACTGAACCACCTTGGTGTGTTGAACTACCACCCGCATTTAATTAGCTCAAAGAAAGCAAGGACCAACCCGCAGGCAGGCTGGCAGAGAGACGGGAATTAGGGAGTCGCCAGTGTGTGCCATGACTTCACTCACAGCTTCCATCACAATATTCAGGCCCATGGACAAGCACCAATGATCACAGCATAGCCAGACTGATCGAGTCCATACGCTGCAGAAGTTCATGTCCATAAGTGATAGGAGCAGAATTATGCCATTCGGCCCATCCAGTCTACTCTGCCAATCAATCGTGGCTGATCTATCTTTCCCTCTCAACCCCATTCTCCTGCTTTCTCCCCATTACCCCTGACACCCGTACTAATCAGGGCAGGGTCCCTCACAGCACAGGGCTATCTCAGTGCATTAAAATGCTGCTTTCAATGTAAATTTGCAGTTTTGCAACCGGTTTCCAGAGAGGGCTTTAGAGTCACTCAGTAAATGTTTCTTCTTCTTCTTGCGTGTGGCGTGCGCAGCCTGATGTTGTTGGACAACTTGTTCTATTTGATCTTCCGTTTGTGCACGTCGAGTTGATTGCATTAGTCGAAACAGGGCGGACCACGTGAAGGTTGCAATCTCCCGCCCCGGTCAATGTTGAACACCACAGAAAGGTGAAGCTCAATCTGCACGCATTGGACTTTCAAAATCTGACATGAGGTGATTTGAGACAAGGCCTCTTAATAGATTCCAGCTTTTATGTACAGGATAGAGCACAACCTGCAGCAGATTAAGTGTCTGAAACCCTGAAGACTTTATATCATAAGGAACATTGCATTCAATGGTTCAATGGCACTTATTGTCATGTGTACCTAAGGACAGTGTAACGTTTTTTGCATACAGTTCTGGGACATCCAGAAGGAGGAACAGTCCATTTAATTCATTGGGGTCATTGTGGCATTTACTATAATATGGGTAAACTTTTATCTAACTCTGTACTCTCTCCCTAAGGTCAGGTCCCTTTATTGCCTTAATTTCTAAAGAAAGCAGCAATGATAAGCTTCTGACAATTTATTTAAAGGAAAGGTTACAGAGGCATTTGCCTTATCCAACTTGTGGATTTACAAAATATTCTGGGTTTAGTTTAGTGTAATTGAGAGATATAGCATGGAACCAGGCCCTTCAGCCCATCGGGTCCATCCTCACCATCGATCACTATTCACACTGGTTACATGTTATTCCATTTTCACATCCACACACTGGGGGCAATTTTACAAATCACGTGTCTTTGGGATAAGGGAGGAAACTGGATCATCCAGAGGAAATCCATGCAATCACAGGGACAGCATGAGGTCAGGGTTGAACCCGGGTCCCTGGCGTGTGAGGTAGAGCTGCTGCCACACAGTGACATACCTGTTCCAGGGTTCAATCCTGACCTTGGGTGCTGTCTGTGTGGAGTTTGCATGTTTTCCCTGTGAACACGTGGATTTGTAGGTTAATTGGCCTGTATACAATTGCCCCTAGAGTAGGGAGTGGAAGTGTAAGTGGGATAACATAGAACTTGTGTGAACTGGTGATCGATGTTCAACCTGGACTTATGGGCCGAAGAACCTGTTTTTCACTCTGCATTTCTAAACGAAAGCTAAAAGCTGCACCAGTTGTATCAGACATGGTTGTATCAATAACCAATGTGAATTAATCATTTCCACTTAGTACTATCAGTGCGAATGAAAAGGTGCGTTATAAAAGTATTCTGTAATAAAAGCAATGGTTGCTTCGGACAGAGATCTCTCCCACTCACTACCTGCATGTCCATGTAAATACATCCAAGTCTTCCTAACACTTCAGAAGTGGAGGAGGCTGTACTTGGAGCTGGAAAACTGAGAGCTGACAAACTCCAGTCAAGGTTGGCTATCAGCTGGAAAGGCTGGTTACTGCCACATGGCCTAACATTAAGTGATGTTAGATCTGATCATTTCAACAGCAATGCTATTAAATGCACTTCACTTGGGAATAGGGCAGCCAGCACCTGTTTGATTCCACTTACTATTCAGTCCTCTCTTATTTTACTCCGACCTCTCGTCTCCCAAGGATGGTAAATCACGACCTACAAGTGCCCACAGCTGAACCTCTTGCATCCCTCGAATCAGCCCAAGAGCTCCAGGTCACCCGTCCACATGGTGAGCCCCTTCCCTTCAGCTAATCATTTGCACATTGCATCAGCAGTGCGCGTGAGGTGGATGCAACAGATATTCCACAATGTTACTGATCGTTTTTACACAAAATGAATTACAACTTGAGGGGAATGGTTTTTTTTTGGCAGAAATCCTGGCATCCTGCTTTGCCAACTTGAATTTAGCTCAGAGGGAGTGGATGCCTGACTCTAGGCAGAAAACAACTTAAAATCAATTACTTAGGGACATATCTCACTTGCCAAACCATCGTGCGCCTACTTTTCAAACCATTCGTTCCTCAAATGTTGAACATTTTGAGCAAGGTTTCAGCACCTCCCATTGACCCACTTCAACATGTCCGTTGATTTATTTAATATTGTTTTAAAGCTATCACAGTTCATTGTGTGATCAGGCAATGAGATCGTCACATGATGTGTGCTGAAGGGTGTAACAGTTCCATTGTTTGATACATGGGCTGCAATAGACATTTCCAAACATGACATCAATAAAAACGCAATAAAATCAAACAGAGTTTTTTGATTTAACTGGCACAGACTCATCAGCTTTGACATGAATATATTAATGAGCAGCGTTTAGACTTTGTGCCAGAATATGTCAGGAACTGAAAGCTGCAGACACGAGGCTGTTTCTCAACACAGCTCAAACCATTTTATGGATGAGGTAGTAAAACATCAGGGGCAGCAAGGGGGGAAGATACCGACATAAAAACAATGCTGAACGGCTTTTAATGATTTGTTAATATTGATCCATTACAAAAAAACACTATACTTTACGCAACATATCTTGAATTACTGTCAGAACTTGAAATATAGTGCAGGATGATGTGAATGGGTAACTGTGCGTAGATGGGCTATCAAATTCTGCATCACCAGAGGCCATTCAGCCCATTGTGAATGTACTAGTTCTTCGAATCTTTTAACTGTCCAGCCCTATCCGTAACCTCATCCATCACTGGAAGGACACAAAGTGCTGGAGTAACTCAGTGGGTCAGGCGGCATCTCTGGAGAACATGGATCGGTTTTGCAAACTGGCACCTGCCGTTTCACATCAAGGATTAGTGCTAGAAGTGACACATGGAGCTACCTGCGGATGTCTAATAATCACATAGATTGGCTTTCAGTCGACACACATCAGAAGGTTGAATGGCTGTGTTGGTGCAACATTCGAAAATTGGAGCTCTAGTTGTGCGCCAGCACTGTGAAGAGGCTGTACAAGGGCAAAGAGATGCGTAACGGATGATGCGTAGCATCGGGGTGTCGGCGCACAGGGTTCAGCGTGGAGCCGGCCACAGAAGCATGCATCGTATGCCCTTGAATGTCAGAGGCTGAAGGGCAATTTATTTAAGGTCCCCGCAAGTGAGAGAAAGAATTGATAAAGTGAACTTCAAGAGGGGTTATCTAGAACAAGATAATGGCCAGAACCTTAAAATCAGAGGCTGGAAGCAATATTACAAGGGGACTGGAAATGTGGACTCACGCCTGCCTCGAGGCAGAGAGAGGCACTGAGTCACAGTTAGAGATACAGTGCGGAAACAGGCCCTTTGGCCCACCGAGTTTGCTCTGACCAGCTCTCACGGCATGCACTACCACTATCCTACGCGATAGGGATCATTTACAATTTTTTTATGGAAGCCAGTTAATCGGCAAACCTGCACGCCTTTGGAATGTGGGAGGAAACCAGAGCACCCAGCAAAAAACCCATGCGGTCAAAGGTTTCAAAGGTAGACAAAAATGCTGGGGAAACTCAGTGGGTGCGGAGCGAAGGAAATAGGCAACGTTTCGGCCCGAAACTTTGCCTATTTCCTTCAGGGTTTCGGCCCGAAACTTTGCCTATTTCCTTCAGGGTTTCGGCCCGAAACATTACCTATTTCCTTCGCTCCATAGATGCTGCTGCACCCGCTGAGTTTCTCCAGCACTTTTGTCTACCTTCGATTTTCCAGCATCTGCAGTTCCTTCTTGATCAAAGGTTTCAAAGGTCTTTTATTGTCACCTGTACCAATTAAGGTACAGTGGTATGCGAATGACCATGCAGCCACACCTGAAAAATCAACAAGACACACAACTTCATAAAAGTTAACATAAACATCCACCACAGCTGATTCCCCACATTCCTCACTGTGATGGAAGGCAATAAAGTCTAATCTTCTTCCCTCATTTTTCTCCCGCGGTCGGGGCAGTTGAACCATCCGTCAGGGCGATCGAAGCTCCCGCAGCTGGCGGTCGAAGCCTCCGCGTCGGGGCGATTTAAGCTCCCGCGTCGGGGCGGTCGAAACTCCTACGGCAAGGAGCACCTGAAGTCGGTCTCTAACCAGAGACCGCGAGCTCCGTGATGCTAACGTCCACAGGCTCCCGCGGGAGAGCTCAGAGGTGGATCACGGGCTCCGTGATGTTAAAGTCCCGCAGGCTCCCGTGGTGGAGATCTCGAAGTCGGACTCTCGCAGAGGCCGCCAACTCCTCGATGTTAGGCCGCAATGCGGTTAGAGATACGATACAGAAAAAAAATCGCATCTCCATCGAGGTAAGAGATTAGAAAAAGTTTCCCATAACACCCTCCCCCACATAAACACAAGCTAAAGAGCATTAAAAACATACATTTAACACATAGTAAAGAAACATTGAAGAAGAAACGGACAGACAGACTGTTGGCGAGGCAGCCGTTGCTGGCTCCACCTGGGGGAACGTAAAAATTGTACAGATAGCACCTGTAGTCAGGTTCGAGCTCGGGTCACTGGCGCTGTAAGGCAGCAACTCTACTGCTGTGCCATTGTGCCTTACTATGGATAATAAACTGGATATAATACAGCTAAAAGAAGTAATCAATGGATTTCACAAAGAAATAAGATGAAGGCCATAACCAAAATGAGCCAGTGAGAAATCTATTTCATGTTTCCTGTGCTTTATAGTTCAACACTAGGTTGAATTATTCATCCTTGAGTGGATTTGACTCTGAAATCTCCTGTACTGGCTTCTTTACCCACGTTATACACTAAAGGGAACTGCCAGCCCATCCATTCACTGCTGGAGCAAGCACAACCAGTTGGTTATTCATTCCATTTTCATTCATTGCATTGGGTAAATGAGAGCTGGATAAGTGGGTCAGAAGGTGGCGCCACACGCAAACTGAGCCACAAGACTTTCTCAGTTGTAAAGGGATGGAGGTAGCTTCATACAAGGAGGAGCCAGGGAGGTCATGTTTCTCACTCACAGTTGTGGAGCCCTTGGACAATCAGGGTTTGTAATATTCCACAAGACTCTTACTGTGTGCTCTTGTTGAGAATATGATAGATATCTGCTGTGATGGGAATAGTTTGGAAAATCTAATGACTAGAGGAATGGGATTAATGTCCGTAGTTGTTGGGAATGCAATGGATATATCTACATTGCTGGGAATGGGATGGATACCCGCTGTTGTTGGGAATGGTTCTGAAATTTGCTGTTGCTTGGAATGGGACGGTATCCACTGTTCCCGGGAATGTGATGGATATTTCTCGGGGGCTGGGAATAAGATGGATATCTACTGTGGCTGAGATTGCTGTGTATATTTTCGATGTGGGAATAGGATAAATATCTGCTGAGTTGGGAATGCCGCGGATATTTTCGATGGCTGGGAATGGCATGGATATCTGCTGTGGCTGATCTCTGGCCACGTCAGCAATGATCCCATTTTCCTGATGGTTCCCTGCAGCCAGTGGAAGGGCTGACGTAAGTAAATGTGGCAGAATCTGTCCTGTTTTTAATCATCTTTACAAAGCGACTCCAGGGTTGCTAGGCATCCTGGAAAAAGACAAAAGAGAATTTACTGTGTTTAGATTAAATGTGTACTGCTGTTGGAAATGCCATAATGCCGCCTTTTGTTTTGGTTGATTTTTATCCTTTTTCTGAACTACTAATTGAGCTTGCACTCTTGTAGCAGTGGTTACAATCCCCCCCCTTTCCTTAAACCCCATTTCCACTTGGAATTGATGCCCAGAGAAGGACGGAGGGCCAGATGGCATGAACTGGCGGCACTGCCCCTGGAAGGAAAAGACACACCCCTGGATCAAGCACCAACACAGACGCCCAGACTCGCACCCAGCAACACAGCAGGGTTTGGTTACACTGTTCCACCACAATAAGAACAGAGCATCACCACAGGCAGGACAATGCCTTCACCCTCACGACCACAAGCATTCACATGTCGTGCCAAGGGATGGTTCCAGCGTGACGTTGGCCAAACTGCACAGAAGCACAAAGTGAGTTATGGAGACATGGTTGCACGAAATCTAGCGACGCCTTCAGCAGTGGGTGCCAGCGCCGCGGGGACCTTCTCACTCGCACGTCTGGGATACGTGGATTGGGCCCATCCTCATTCTGCTCAGCAGGACCTACATCTGTGTCCGTTTGAGGGGAACCACTTCACAGCCAACAGAAAGGTTTTTCCGAAATTCCATCCTGTTCCAAAAATAATTTGTCCCCTTCCAGTAACATCTTAAGAGAGGCGTTAGAAGTTTCACTGACAGCACAGGGGCCTTCATGGTTCACATTTAACAGTGTCATTCTGGGAGGAAGGAGATCTTGTTGTATTCTGAGGCCAGCTGTACAGAAGGGGATGAGGTACAAGAGGGGCAAGGATGACAGGCCGACAGCCCAGTGTGAAGGTGTGGAGCCGTACCTGACTCAGAACCCTAGCACAGCAGGTACCGAAGATTCATTACGTCCCCATGGCTTAATGAATGCTGGGATAATTCCAGCTAACGCCTCAGCCAAACCAGATGAGTTGATCTCAGGCAGTGTAGGACTGGAGCACAGCCGCTCAGCTGGAAGAACCACTGCATCAATGCTCCAGCAACCAATGTTCGATCCTGACCCCGGCCGCTGTCTGTGTGGAGTTTGCAAGTATTTCCCGTGACCGTGTAGGTTCACCCCTGGGTGCTCTGGTTTCCTCTCACATCCCACACACATGTGAGTTAGAGGGTTAATTGGCTGCTGTCTGTGCAGAGTCTGCCTGTGTCCAATGGCTGGATGTGGGGAGGCTGAGGGGAATATGGAGAGGATAAAGTGGGATGAGTGCAGTGGGATCTCGATGTTGGCTCAAAGCTCCCATACTCTATGTCCCTAATGTTTTAGAGGCACGACTCTGAGGGGCGGGGGTGGGTGACTGATGGGGACCAGTTGCAAACACAATCAAGTGGAGAGGGAGGGTCGGGACACGTTGGGAACTCACGGCTGTGCTGCCACAGAGGACAAGCTATTGAATAGACCACGAGAATGGCTCCCACTGCCAGAGTTGGTGAACAGCTCATGCAGATCTGCCGTAAGTAGTGAGAAGAGTTCACTGAGAAGCAGAATCATTTATAACGCAGAAGAAGGTTATTTGGTATTTGGTGTTTAATTGATTGGGTGATGGTAGTTTTCAATACTTACTGCCATGATGGACTTCATACCTCTTTGAACCAACTGATAGATTAAAATGACATGGAAGTTTCTTGACAGACCCATAAATGTCTTTTTTTGAGAGCTGAGAGCTGCACAGATTGATCGAACCTTGGCTCTGTGGGCCTGCAGGGTAGAACTCCTCGAGCCCACGGACAAACACTCCTTCAGGCAGTTTCCAGATCCTCATTACCCTCTTTCTCTCATCTCCTGTCTAATCCTTTTATCAAGTGCTTTTGATTTAGGCCCCTGGTTTTAGACCACCTTCCTAATTCTCATCCCTCATAATTCTATCACCTTAATTAAATCTCCCTTCAGCCTTCTTGGTTCCAGGGAAAACAACCCTAGCTTATTCAATCTTTCCTTAAAGTTAAAGTTTTCCGGTCTTGGCAACTTTGTTATATATCATGTCTGCACCCTCTCCAGTGCAATCACAGCTTTCCTATAAAGTGTTTACACAGTACAGGTAATTCTGCTACAACTTGTGTCTCCGTAACACTAATTGGATTTAATACGATTGATGATTTAGGGAACACTATTTGAATTATAAGAGTTGAAATTTTTTTAACTGCAGTAACAAAAATAAACGTATAGCTATTAAACAGGCCTTTATTTTTGCAAATTCTGTGGGGAAATATAACTTTGCTATAGTGACTCTGAAACTCTCTCACCCCTAACCCCCTTTTCCCCATTGACACTATTTGTTTTTATAATGTAATTTTCTATAATGTGAGCTTTGTTAGGAATGCAACCATCGTGTTCTAGCGGAACTGCCTGGGCTCAAAATGTGGTATTGTGTGCAATTTGTAGTATTATCTACTTGCATTTGTTGACTTTAGAAATGTAGCATGGAAAAAGGTCCTTCAGCCCACTGAGTCAACGTTGCCTGTCGATCACCCCATTCACACTAGTTCTATTTTATTCCACTTTCTCAGCCAGTCCCTACACACTAGGGGGCAAGTTACAGAGGCCAATTAACTCACAAGCCCGCATGTCTTTGGGATGCAGGAGGAAACTGGAGCACCTGGAGGAAACCCACGCGGTCACAATGAGAATGTGCTAACCCCATGCAGACAGCACACAAGGATATGATCGAACACAGATCTCTGGCGTTGTGAGGCAAAACACTATCAGCTGTGCCACTGTGCTGCCCTTTAGTCCTGGACTCCGAGTCTCAGAGATGCCTTTCTCAGCACATCAACTTGCAAAGGGAAGCAATCCAATCCATTGTGAACATCTTTATTGACCTATCTGAAGTTTTCTATCTGACATTTTCAGCCTGAATGTCACCCGTTTGGCCAGTGTTTGCATTAGCAGACCATGTGTCAACTTCCTTGTGCACAGTAAACTTTGATCAGGCATACAATCTCACATTTGGCATGCGGGCTATCTTTGCAAGAATGGGCTGCAGTGTTAGTGAGTTGCACATGATTCAATGACAAGCACAGAATGACGGTTCAGACGCATGTTGTGTGTGGTTGCCAGTCTATGTCAGGGAACCTCTCTGCTATTTGAAGATATATGGAGCAATTTGAAAGAATGTTACACTTCCCAGTTGTATCTTACTTTGTTGGATTGTGGCTTTCATAGAAATTGCACTAGAGGCTATTATTTCTAGGCCTTAATGCCATAACATCATAGTTTGGGTATTGTTGATAGAGGCTTAGTTTTCTCCTGGTACAGTCTAGCTGGATCATATGACTAATGTTAAAAAACTAGACACCATCTTTCAAGCAATTCTCAAAGCTTCTATAATATCACTCACAGGAAGACAATTAGCTCAGTCTCTGCCTGAACAAAGAGGGGAATTCCCGGCCTTCTAGTCAAATAGTCTCAGATTAAAATGACTGTAATAAGGAAAACAAATCCTGGCCAAGGCAAGCGTAGATCTTTACCCAGAGAGTTATCCGTTATTTGGCACATTGGGGGATCAGACAGGAAATTGGATTTGAGATATTAGATTAGGATTAGGATTCGCCAGGATCTCATTGGATGGTCAAGATGTTTTGCATTATTCCTGCTGCTATTTCTTATGTTCTTCAAGATGCTACAGGAATTATTTGTCATGTCCGGAGAGCCAACAAAGCATCGGTTTAACATCTCGTCCAAAGGATAGCACTTCCCAAGGCTCTGTACTCTCATAAAACTGGTTTTATGAGCCAGTTTAAATTATATACCAATATCATTGGAATCAGCCGTGAACACACAACATTCTGACTAAGAGACAGGAGTGATACCACTGGAATATTTGTTTCTGTTCTTTCCAATGGACATCTGGGCAACATTCTAATCCACTAGGCCGAAACTGCCCAGTGAAAATCTCTCGGCAGATTGGTCCATTGATAATGGATAGTGGTCCAGGGGCCATGTGTCATGGTGGTTGAAGCCCTGTGGCAACTTCCAGCAGACCTTGATCCAGCTGTTACAATCATCAGATTGCAGGGATGAAGGGAGAGATTTTTTTTTTGAGCGGAAAAACCTTAGTGTAAACATTTTGTTAATACAAAACAGGATTTGCACTATGTGCTTGGACCTGTTGTAATTTGTCCAGCAAAATTGCTGGTGGGAAATATGTTGTCCTTAAGTGTCGGAGTGGAGCTGACCAGCAAATAAACCTTCATTAAGGAATATAGGTTTGTCCGTGACCAGTGCATGTGTGGGAAAAGTGACCCAGTCTGGACTGATTTGTTCATACACTAAGAGTTTGCTTTTCCTCTCAGCAGTGTGGAAACGGTGCCAGATTTTTCTGCAGATGTAAGCAGGAGCAGATAATGAGCTCCGGAGAAAAACAACACCAGTTGAGCTGGGCTTTGGCCAAGGCTCATTTGGCCTGTGGTCTCAAGTTGGGGACCAATCGTGCTTTCTTGCTTTCCGTGGCCTCCAACATCTCTCCCAGGAGTTAAGGAAAACAAAACGATGTGGTACAATTACAGCTTCCCAATATGCCAGCTTGGACAATGAGATGTGAGGGGAAGATAATAAAAAGCTATTTTTGCTTTACTTTATAAGGGAAAAACAATGATTAAATCAAGACAATATGAGTAACAGCTGCAGCAGGTTACCATTGATGTTTAAAGAGCGCAATGAGAAGAAAGTAATTTCGTATTTCCGATAAGATCACTAAAGCAGCAGTAAAGAGGAACAGTGGATATTGCACAAGCAAGACACCAGCTGATACCCAACATGTGATTCTTTTACCATTAACTTATTCACTCACTGAAGTGATACACATTATTCATGGGAAATGGAAACAGATTTCTACAGTTCTGAGCACTTATAACATGACTCGATGAAATCTATATATTACTAAAACTCTGTTTCTTTGTTTGTTTGTTTGTACGCATGCGTGTGCGTGATATTTCAAAACCCCGCCAAAATGGTGCAGGATAACGCTACAATTTTTGGCCCACCTTACTCACCATTGTAGTTGGATGTAAATGAAACAACTTTGGTTCGGATTAATGTTATATTTTACAAGTTCTTGACATTTTAAACTTTACAAAAATCACTTTTCAAATCACTTTTCCGCTTGCCCTGCCCGTCAGCCGCGTTCAACGTCACAATGATGTCACAATAGGATCCCGAATCCCATTTTAAAAATCGCAATTTAAAAAAAATGCGTTTTAATCAAATTCTTCTATTTTCATTAACAGCTAACATTGCGTTTCGGTTATTTTAAAGGAAAAGCCCAATTCTCATTGAGAATTTTTTTTTTTTAATCGTGTATTTCATTGTGGGGGGGGGGGGGGGGATAGAGGGAGGAGAGGAGTAGGGAAGCAGGGGAGGTAGAGGGAGAGGAGGGGGGTTGGGAGGGGAGAGGGAGGGGAAAGTGGGGGACGTGAGGAGGGAGAATGGGGGAGGAGGGGTGATAGAGGGAGGGGGGGGAGTGGGGGAGGTAGGGACTGGGGGATATAAGGAGAGGAGGGCAGTGGGGGAGGTGAGGAGGGGGAGTTTTTCATTGTGGGGGGGGTGGATAGGGGGGAGGTGAGGAGTGGGGGAGCAGGAAGATGGAGAGGAGGGGGTAGGGAGGGGGGAGAGGGGTTATGGAGGCAGGGAGGGAGTGACTGAGGGTAGGGGAAAGGAGAGGGAGGGAGAAGTGAGGAAGGGACTGGGGGAGGGAAGGAGGAGGGGAAAGAAGAGGGAGGGTGAAGAGGAGGGGGAGGGAGTGCTGGGGATGAGGGGTAACGGAGGAGGATACGGGTAGGAAGAGGACGGCGAGGCGCAGTTGGGGGTGGGTTGCCGTGACTGGCGTCACAACGGAAAGCCCTCAGCTGCGCCTGTGCAGTTGGGGGCTATGGGTAGGTGGAATTTTGCCTTGGGGTACGGGCTTAACGGGTCCGCATCTGGTCTAGTGTAATAATAAAGCTTCCCATTTATAACAGTAAAGGGTGGGGTACTATGTCCTTGCCGATAGAAAATTGCTGCCTGGTGAAGTTAATCTTCACTAATGGAGAGATTAGTTTAGCTTAGTTTAGTTTAGTTTAGAGATATAGCATGGAAACAGGCCCTTCGGCCCACTGAGTCCAAGCTGACCCGCAATCACCGTACACTAGCACGATCCTACACACGAGGGAAAATTTACAGAAGCCAGTTAACCTACAAGCCAGTGGGAGGAAACCGGAGAACCTGGAGAAAACCCACAAGGTCACAGGGAGAACGTAGACACTCCGTACAGGCAGCACCCGCGGTCTGGATCGACCTGGGTCTCTGGCGTTGCAAGGCAGCAGCTCCACCATTGCGCCACCATGCTGCCCCAAAATGAATTGTCAAAGGCTTGACCATGTAGTTCAGGAAAACGTCCAGTGAATTGACAGAGACTGCCAGGGTAAGATTCTCCTCACTGTTCTCGCGCGCTGTACACAAATCTGAAGACCTGCTGCCCCAGCTCCCCCTATCCCTGGAATATCAGTCCTTCTCTCCTTATTTTTATGCTGCTGCTACAAATAATATAATCATTATATTAAGATTATATCAATACACACGATATAATCTTCTTTTATTCACAAGCGCTTACACATTACCTAACATAAGAGGCGCTAAAATATCGCAACCTGTGCTGCGCATACAGGACAATAAAGAATCATTGAACCATTGAACGTCAAAGAGACACAAAGTGTTGGAATAACTCAGCCGGTCAGGTCGCCTCTCTGGAGAACATGGATAGAGATGCCGCTTGACCTGCTGAGTTCCTCCTGTGCTTTTTGCCTTTTATTTCTGTAAACCAGCGCCTGCAGTCCCTTGTTTCCTTCTCTTTCTCTCCTCTCTACCACATTATCCTGCTTGCTGACTCTCCCCCTCAGAACACACACTATCCTAAGATAGTTTATCCATTGTCAGAGCTTCTTATCTGGGCACAGCAGCCACAGGCACTATGAAGATGAGGCTCAATCAGAGAGAACTCAATTAGAAAGGGAAATTAACACCAACCTGACAATTCCTGACACTGATGAATTAATCAGATCTTGGCTCCAATGATATATATATATATGGTTAGTCATGTTTGAAGTGGCCAAGAACAATGTTGCCAATTTACTCTCTCATTTTCTGCTTAACAATTTCAAAAGGACCATTGTAAATAGGTATCTCTGCTGCCTCTAAGCCCCAATGTTGGTCACATTCAATTATTTCAAACAAGGTGGTTCATAAGTATAATTTAACAAGACGACAGACACGGTGACGCAGTGGTAGAATTGCTGCCTTACAGCGCCAGAGACCCAGGTTCGATCCCGACTACGGGTGCTTTCTGTACGGAATTTGTACGTTCTCCCCGTGACCGCGTGGGTTTTCTCCGGGTGCTCCAGATTCCTCCCACAAACCAAAGACGAGCAGGTTTGTAGGTTTAAAAAAATTGTATATTGTCCCTAGTGTGTAGGATAGTGCTGTAGTGCATGGGGACTCTGTGCGAGGAAAGACAGTGGACGATGCTCTCTCTGATAATACTGGGTTCATTGTTTGGATTGTAACTGAAAACTGATACACAGATCATTGGGAAACGAATGTTGGAGTTGCCTGTTTAAACACTTCATCTTTTTGCCACACATAGTGATAAACGCCAGATTTTCCATATCAACATCATTTTAATGGCAGAGGTAACATTTATTTTAATGAATTATGACCAGTACTAAAATAAGCCCAACAGGAAAAAGTAGGATCATAGTTCATTATAATTCAGCACTGAAATATTGACTTTTAAAACACATTTATTTTCATTAGTAGAAATGTATTTGCAATGCAGATGCAGTTAGGGGGTGAGGTGCATGGCAAACAGACAGACAGATACAAAGACGCACACATACGCATACACAGATGCACAGACACACATGACAAACACATACGGTGCACCCACACACACGCACACACACACACACACACACACACACACACACACACACACACACACACACACACACACACACACACACACACACACACACACACACACACACACACATAAGATAGACACAAAATGCTGGAGTAACTCAGCTGGACAGGCAACATCTCTGGAGAGAAGGAATGGGTGACATTTCGGGTCGAGACTGAAGAAGGGTCTCCAGCGATGCTTCACTGGAGTTCACTGAGTCCACTGAGTTACTCCAGCATTTTGGGTCTATCTTCGGTTTGAATCAGCATCTGCAGTTCCATCCCACACACATAAAGGAAGCTTACAAGCACACTAAAACATACTAAAATAAAGAGTGAGACAGGCATAGACACAGAGAGACACAGAGAGACACAGAGAGACACAGAGAGTGACACAGAGAGACACAGAGAGTGACACAGGGAGACACAGAGAGACACAGAGAAACAGGTATAGACACAGAGAGACACATAGAGAGACACACACACAGAGTTGGGTCTCACTTGTGTGGCAGATCATAAATTTATTCAAAATCATCCTTCTGCTTGCCACACCAGCAGGCTTTGTGTCGCCACTGACCCTTAAATCATAACTGATCTTTGTGGAAAATGTAAGTTGCCCACGAACCAAATCAGTCTCAGCAGAAATCCAAGTTAATACAAAAAATTAACAAGAAAATTACAAATACTTAAATACATAAACCATTTGTGTGTTTACATTGAGGCGAGACTCGAGACAATCTCCAGATAACAACTTCCATTCTGAGGCTGGTCCTTTGATGTGAATATGTATTCTCTGAAATGCCAAGGCTAGTGAGGATGTGTGGATCATTTCATTCACGGAGAATTGTAACCTTCCTAACTATGATACAATATTATGAAGACATTTCTAAAAATTGAAACTCGATGGACAAGCACTCCATGGTTGGAATCACAACTGACACAAAGGGAGATGGTGGTGTTTGATGGAGGTCCATAATCCTGGCCTTGGACATGACTGTAGGGCAGTTCCTCAGGGCAGTATCCTCAATCCCAGCTATCTTCAGCAGCTTCCTCAATGAGTTTCCTTCCATCCTGACGGATGTCCCACCATCAACTTTTTGTGGGTTGCAACTAACATGAAATTCAACTGAAACAGCTAAATAAATCCTCCAATTATAAGGTCAGAAGCATGGCAAGTGAACCAGCTCCAAAATCCTTGACAAGTCAGGAGGGCATGGATGAATGGAGCTCCGAAGGCACTGAAGGAGCTCAACACCACCTACTTCACACCCCTGCAACACTCAACTATTTCTTCCCTAGTATGTGGATGAGCATCACAGCCTGGGAGAGTTGACAGAATTGTGGGGAGAATAAAAATAGATTCTAGTAGGATTAGTGTAATGGGCGGCTGACGTTCGGTGCAGACTTGGCCTGCCAACGGGCCTGTCCGTGCTCTATCTCTCTGTGACTCCATTACTTTAAAATTCATGAGGCATTCATGAATTGGAGGAAAGCCAGAACGAAAAAAATCATTAATCATTCAGTAAATAACTATCAGCCAGCTCTTTAACTTCATATAATGATTTGACAGGACCCAAAATGATTTGATAAGCAAAGGGGATGAAAATGTGCATTGGTTTGGCAATGATGCGTTCCCTCCACCATCTTGTTTCATAACATCAACGGCATTCGTGAGGCAAAGCAGGGCCATGTGTAGCGGTGGATGTTACTCCTTGATATTCCTTAGTGTAGATCACACCCACCAGTAGATAGAATCCACACTGTGATTTGGGGATTTGCTCAGTGGCCACCAAAAGAGGCAAAAGGATGGCCTGGTACTAACTTTCCCTCTGGCAAAGAGTAGGGAGACCCCCTGTAGTTACATTCACTGGGGTGGTCTCCTACTTCAGTTCGGATACTGCAATCTCTGATGTTCCCTGGCACGTTCTTGTCTTCCTGATGGTGCTTTCTGATACTGAAACCAAGAAGATCTTCATGGGTGCTAATTATGGTGGACTTCAGGGCAGTTCAGACCCTGCGGTCACTATGCATCTCCTGTTAGTTTAACGTGTGTGATGTACAGTTTTGAGTCACTTGAGACCTGCAATGTCGGTGTTAGAACCATAGATACATAAAAAATAGGTGCAGGAGTAGGCCATTTGGCCCCTCGAGCCAGCACCACCATTCAATATGATCATGGCTGATTATCCAAAATCAGTAACCCCGCTCCTGCTTTTTCCCCATATCCCTTGATTTTGTTAGCCCTATGAGCTAAATCTAACTCTCTCTTGAAAACATCCAATGAATTGGTCTCCACTGCCTTCTGTGGCACCGTGGCTGGTGCTGTCGTTGGTTTGGTTTGATGGAAGTAACAGATGGATAAGACAGTGCTCAGTCCACCATTTGACGATCAGAGACCAAACAATATATTGTGGTTTATCCAGAGACAATCTCCAGCTCTTTAAAGAAGAGATATTGCTTGGCGTAGGTTTTGCGGTCAGCAAGGCAAGTTTATCACAACATTTTTAATTAACTTTTTGAACATTTTACAGAGCATGAAATCAAGATCGGAACGCGCATGGGATTAAGTTGGAAACTGAAGCATCATAAACTTGAAAAAATTAAGATAAAAATATTTTCTAATATTTAAAATGTATTACATTTTGAATTCCTTGACTGAGGAAATGACAATCCAAGTTGTAAAATTAGTTTATTGAAGTCAAATGGCTTCCTGGACAATAATTATAGCTTAGTCTGATGTTGGAACCATCCTTACGCCACATGCAAACCTTTTCAGAGATCTTTACAAGAATAATAATTTGCAAGCACCGGAACTTCCTATTAGTTTATTACTTTCTCCAGATTTCATTGGGAAAGCTGCAATCATGTTCCCTGTGAAGGGCGGATTGTCATCAGCTTCATTTCTATGACTATGCATTCTCCAGTTATTGCTTTAAATTCTCTCAATTGTACAGTGTGTACGGAGAGGCATAGGGTCAGACACAGAAACATGCCCTTCAGCCCAACTAGTCCATGTTGACCAAGGTGTCCCACCTTAGCTAGTTCCATTTGCTGGCATTTGGCCCATATTCCTCCAAACCTTTCCTATCCATGTACCTATCCAAGTGTCTCTTAAATGCTATCATTGTACTTGCCTCAAGTAGCTCCTCTGGCAGCTCCTTCCATGTACCCACCACCTTCTGAGTGGAAAAAGTTGCCACTCAGGTTCCCAGTAAATCTTTCCCCTCTCACCTGAAACCTATGTCATCCGGTTTTTGACTCCCCTACCTTGGGTAAAAGGTTCTGAGCATTCATCCTATCTGAGAGCCTCACATTTATATCTAATCTTATGATCTGTCCTTCTTAGTTGCTGATCTATTAGAAGAAACAAGATATGAAGGACCAACGTATTTTACAATAGATGATCGGTCCTTCTGTAACCATTGCAAGGGAAAGAGCACTTCCATCCCGTTTGTCCCCACTTCGGTTGTCAAACAAAGGGAATGGAGTCAAGAGCACCTCATGAGAAGGAAGAGCTAGATTTATATCCAGTCGTAGGTTTAGTTCATGTGTCGTTGGTTGTAGTGTTTGAAGCTTTGACCACTTGTTTGTTTAATAGTATGGCTTACACTTTTGGCAGCGTATTATTCAGAGCATTAAATGATTCAATCAGGAGACATTCGTCAAACAGAAAGATCAAGAGAAAATAAACATATTGAGCAAACCCACAAAAGTGGACATTTGTAAGGCCAGAAATTAAAATAACAACAGCCAAAATGAAGCACAGATGTGGGATGTGGACAGCTGTGTACAACTTTGGAATAGTTTTCTTAATATTTGAATGAACGAGGTAATATTATCCTTTTTGATATTGAGTCAAGTGCAAAGAATGTCATGCTAAGACAACAGAATGGAAGGGAGCGGAATAAAAACTAGAACACGAGAGAATGAAACATTTGACAAGACAAAGTGTTTGTCTCCTGCATGATATTTTGGAGAGGTGAGACTGGTGCTTGTGCAGAACCTGCGAATGTGTAGAGCAACAGGTTCGAGCTGCACAAGTCTCTGGCAAACATGGGTATTCAACAATATTCAAAGGTTTACACCAGTGTTCCAACACTTCACTTCAGTCAGAGTATACTGTTACCATAATGCTGCAAGTTGATCAACACCTTTCAAATGCAAATGACAGGCAAACTGCTCCTGGAGGCACTTTATGGGAAGTTTTCATTTAAAACGGAAGTTTATAGATCAGCAAATACCAAGGAATCAGAGACATGCCAAGTAAACAAATATCTTCATACCTTGTAAATGTTTTATTTTGTTTTGTGTATGGTGCCAGTTTGGCCAGTGATCTGTGTTCAATAGCTTCAAGGAGTGACTTATGACTGACAATGTTCTAGTTGTACAAAACAAGAGTTGGCAACCAAAGAAGATTACCGTTCACCGCATCTTTATCAGTTAATGATTGGGATGAAATGTTCTCTAGATTGGCACATGGAAATATTTAGGGTTTTTTTAAACTTCAGCAGAAAATCCCCCGATGCTTAGATACAATAATTTCTGAACATGATTAAGAAATTCAAAGACTTGCTGTGCAATGGAACATTGTATGGATTATTGCAGAGAATTACCTTTACCCAGGTGCTATAGTATTTTGCTATGCTGATGTCCATGTCCTTCTCAGAGTTTAGTTTCATTTAGTATAGAGATACAGCATTGAACAGGCCCTTCGGCCCAATGGTCTCCTGTACAATCTCCCGTACTATCCTACACATTAGGGATAATTTACAGCAGCCAATTAACCTAAAAACCTGCACGTCTTTGGAACGTGGGAGGAAACAGGAGCACCCGGAGAAAACCCACGTAGTCACAGGGAGAACGTACAAACTCCGTACAGGCAGCACCCGTGGTTAGGATAGAACCGGGGACCCTGGTGCTGAAAGGCAGCAGCTCGACCGTTGCACCCACCATGCCACCCTGCTTCGAGTGAACCTCATGTTGGGCGACAGTGATTGGCTTTAACAGAGCTGAATGCTGTGTGAGTTTCTATCCATGTCAGAGAAGGCCAACGTGAGCAGAGGAGTGAGGGAAGAACGGAATTGTTCCACCCCTGCGATGTTGTGAGTCTCCTGACGTAGGCTTGGGGCAGCTGCGGAGGGACCAGCCAACTGACATCTGGAGAAAGACTGGGCTACTGGCTTCCTGTTTCCATGGAAAAGTGAACATAATTGGAGAATAAGATTTACAAAACACAGATAGAAGTCCAAGAATTCCATGTAATGAAAATCTGAATTGATTTTTTACAGCCTCTGTAAATCAGTTGTGCTTGTAATGTCCTGTCTGCAATATCCTTGTGCTTGTCAACAAGAATGGAGAACTTGGAGCCAGCATCTTAAATTGCTGCCATTTCCAACCTCCTCTGATGTACATTTTATGCTCTTAGAATGTCCGATCATGTCTGTTCTTTCCTTAGTACTAAGCATGAGATAAGCATTTCCCTCATCCAGCCCTATCTTTCCCATTGAGACCCTTTGAAACATCACCCATTCCTTCTCTCCAGAGATGCTGCCTGTCCCATTGGGTTACTCCAGCTTCTTGTGTCTATCTGCGGTTTGAACCAGCATCTGCAGTTCCTTCCTACACCTACCTATCTTTCCCATCCCTGTATTCCCAATTCCCAAACCAATGATTCATCAGCAGTTCAATCCTAATAGAGTCATAGCGTTATACATGACAGAAATAAACCCTTCAGCCCACCACATTCATGCCAACCTTTTTGCCCACCTATACTGATCCCTGTTTGACCACATTATGTGTGCATCCTCCTAAGTCTAATCTCTTCGTGTGCCAATCTAATTGTCTTTTTAAACATGATGATTGTATCTGATTCCACCATGTCTTAAGAGATAAACAGAAGATAACAATGGTTCTCCGTATTAAAAAAATGTCTCCTCTTCTTTTAAAACTGCTTCCTCTCAGCTTAAACCTGTGCCCTCTTATTATTGATACCCCTGCTATGGTGAAACGATCCTGACTCTCTACTCTATCTATGCCTCTATCAGGTTACCGCTTAGCCTCCTTCATTCTAGGGAAAGCAAGCCCAGCCTATCCCCATAAATAAAGTCCTCCAATCCAGGCAACAGCCTCATGCATCTCCTCTGCACCCTCTCCAGTGAAACTACATCCTTCCTGGAGCTTGGTGACCAGAACTGCACACAATAAAACTGCAACGTTACACCCCAGTTTTTGTATGCTATGCCCTGACCTGTGAAGTCAACTGTGCCATTTGTCTCCTTTCTTCACTGTACTAAAGACCTCTGTAGTCACTTCAAGGGAACTATGGATTTGAACCCAAGGTCCTTCTGTTCATCAATACCCCTTGATGTCCTATCACTTACTGTCCATGTCCACCCCATTTGACTTCCCAAAATGCATCACATTGCACACGTCAGGATCAAATTCCATGTGCCAATGCCCTGCTCAACTTTCCATTTGATCTACATCTTGGTTGTAGACTTAGATCTATATCCTGCTATAACTTTTCTCAATATCCATAACACACTGACCCACGTGTCATCTGTAGACTTGCTAATCATGTCTGCTATGTTCGTATCCAAGAAGATATGAACATGTGGGCAGCTTCCACCAATCTCTGAGAAAAATCTCCATGCATTTTTGCGTATTATTTTTCCTCATAAGAGATATAAGATTAATGTGAAGGGGAAAATACTTAAAAGGAATTTGTGGGTTAGCATTTTCACACAAAGGGTGGTGGGTGTATGGAACAAGCTGCCAGGGGAGGTAGTTGAGGCAGGGACTATCCCAACTTTTAAGAAACAGTTAGACAGGTACATGGATAGGACAGATTTGGTGGGATATGGGCCAAACATAGGCAGGTGGGACTAGTGTAGCTGGGATATGTTGGCTGGTATGGGCAAGTTGGGCTGAAGGGCCTGTTTCCACGCTGTACCACTTATGACTCTGTACAACTCCCCCCCTCTTCCTTACAGAAGAAGTCGGATGATTTCGGGTTACGGGCCAGATCCGGCCCTTGGGCCGTAGGTTGCCGACCCCTGCTTTAGAATGACAACTTTCTTTTATGCAGTACCTGTAGTAGAACAGAAATGCCCCAATAACTGTAAAAGTTTTCAAAGCACTTCAGAAAAAGGTTAACAAACAAAATCTGGAACACATCCATGGAAGGAAATTCTAGGACAGGTGAACAAAATATTGATCAGAGAGGTGGTTTTAAAGAATCTGAAAACTGAAGGCTTATGCCCAGGCTACATTTCGCCAGATTATGATACTTTTCGAAGTAAAGATTATCAAAATTGCGTGACAATAACCTCTGATCAATAACTTTAATAAAAGGGTTTGACTATTCGCAAAAGATGAAACCATATTCAGGATTCACAGTGACCTTTCTATTAAAATAATCGAAAAGAACAATAATTTAATGCTTGATATCTTTGTTATCTAACAGGTTTAATGGAACATTTTGACTTTGGTTCAACATTTTTTATTTTCATGTGAGAATAAGTGCTAAAATAGATTAAGAATAAAGTGTTGAAATTGCAGGAATTTGCTTAAGGCAATAGAGCTGGGCTTGATTCTAACAACGATACTGAGTCAATAGAAGTAATTACTGGATAGGACAGAACCAAACTGGAGTTGGTTACAGTTGGTTAACTCTTTCTTTCTTAACAGAGCTGGAAGGATATTCAGTTTAAAGCATTTGGATTAAGAGGTTGGTCTAAAGTTGATCTGTGGCTTCTGCAAAAGGCTACTTGCCTCAGCAAAACATAGAAACATCCAAACAAAGAAACACACAACATAGGTGCAGGAGTAAGCCATTCGGCCCTTCGAGCCAGCATGCCATTTAATATGGTCATGGCTGATCATCCTAAATCATCGTTCCTGTTTTCTCCCCATATCCCTTGATTCCGTTAGCCCTAAGAGCTACATCTAACTCTCTCTTAAAAACATCCAGGGAATTGGCCTCCACTGCCTTCTGTGGCAGAGAATTCCACAGATTCACAACCCTCTGGGTGAAAACGTTTTTCCTCATCTCAGTCCGAAATGGCCTGTCTCATATTCTTAAACTGAGACCCCTGTTTCTGGACTCCTCCAACATACATTTGAAGATAACTAAACACAAATAACCAAGTCTGATTCTTTGGGAATAAATTGCAGACATGTTCAGCTGCTGTGAAAGTGCACAGGTCTGAAGTGTCTGCTTCTACTGACAACACTTCCCTTAGCTTGGCTTGGTGAAATTGGGCGCACGGTGGCTCAGCAGGAGAGTTGCTGCCTTACAGTGCCAGAGACCCGGGTTCGATCCTGGCAGGGTGCTGTCTGTATGGAGTTTGTATGTTCTCTGTGTGACCGTGTGGGTTTTCTCCGGGTGCTCCGGTTTCCTCCCACACTCCAAAGGCGTAACGGTTTGTAGGTTAATTGACTTAGATAAAGATTCTAAAGTGTCCCCAGTGTGTAGGATATTGCTAGTGTACGGGGATCGCTGGTCGGTGTGGACTTGGTGGGCGGAAGTGCCTGGTTCCGCGCTGTCTCTCTAAATTAATTGGTGCTGCATTAAACAAGTCCTGTGCTCATACAAATACTTGCTCTTAGTTAAAGATTCTTAGATGGGACACTTCTAATATATTGAACAGAGAAATGTTTTTGACAATATTTAAAAGGGGAAAGAAATCAGATCCTGTTATTTAGCAACAGTGGAAGAAAAGATGGTAAAAGTATTGAAAGAAAAGCGTTCTAAGACGGTTTGGAATGGCTGGTTATTAGAAAATGTCTGAGGAAGGGTCCCGACCCGAAACATCACCCATTCCTTCTTTCCAGAGATGCTGCCTGTCCTGATGGGTTACCCCAGCTTTTTGTGTCTTCCTTTGGTTTAAACCAGCATCTGCAGTTCTTTCCTGCGCATTAGAAAATACTAGGTCTCTTCAGGAAAAGGAAGATTTTCCTCAATGGTTGAATAAAGTGGCCAAATTAATGGCTGATAGTTCAATGGATTTTCTGTAAAAAGATATTGCTGGCTTTTTGTGCTAAATGTGGACCCACACTAATAGTACACCATTTGTGAAAGCCCCTGCAGCAACATCAGTGACTTTCAGAAGTAGAGTGCAATACCCAGTGTGGCAAATATCCAAACTTAGCACAAATCAGTGAGGACAGACTTCAATGAGAGCTTTTAACAGAGATTATTTAGATGACCGACACAAAATGCCGAAGTAACTCAGCGGGACAGGCAGCTGAGACTCGACCCGAAACGTCACCCATTCCTTCTCTCCAGAGATGCTGCCTGACCCGCTGAGTTACTCCAGCATTTTGTGTCCATCTTCGATCTAAACCAGGATCTGCAGTTCCTTCCAACATATTATTTAAATGACTGTTGGACAATACGTTCTCATATGCCATTTGCTGGGGAGCAGTTTTCACTGTATTCTTAAAACTCTGCTGCCTAGCCTGTTCAACCTTGTCATATAAAACAAACTACTCAGCCCAGTAGACCTTCCCTGATCTGCTTTCAACACGTGAACGCAGCTCCTTGAATACAAGGACCAACACTGTGCATGGTATTGTATATCTGGCCTCACCAATGCCCCACATCCCTGAAGCATTACCTCTCTACTTTGTATTCACTTCTCCCCACAGTGACAACGACTTTCAAAACCTTCCCCCCTCATCTGCTTCATTTGCACACAAGCCTCTGCAATCTCTCACCATTTGGATACAATTATTTGCTTTTATTGTCCTGCCAAGGTGTACAAACAGAAGTTTTATTGTGTACATGTTTAAGAAAGAACTGCAGATGCTGGAAAAATCGGAGGTGGACAAAAATGCTGGAGAAACCCAGCGGGTGAGGCAGCATCTATGGAGCGGAGGAATAGGTAATGTCTCAGGTCGAGACCCTTCTTCAGACTTCTTCTTTTATTGTGTACAGGTTTGTTACCTGAAGGATGTGCATAGGGTTCCTCGCAATGAATACATTTCCACATTATGGACTAGATGTGATGAGTGACGTATGCCAAATACTTCTGTTTCTTATGTGTGCATGTTACATTGGTGTGTGTGGGGGATAGCCCTGTGGACCCCGGTGAATGGTTGGTATACAAGCCAGGGCAGGGTGGTTTTGGTAGAACAGGTGGCCTTTCTCTTCATCTATGCGTACGGGGTCTTAATATTTATTTAACTTCACATTGAACCTTTTAGATAGCAACCACAGCCATCATCAAAAGAGCACACTATCATCGTATATACATGTTTGTCATTCCTGTTTAAATATGCACAACTTAACAATTATCTACATTAAATCCATTTGCCATTCTTCTCCCCCCTCCCCCCCCCCCCCCTCCATTTATTTAAGAGGCCTGAGCGTTGAATGAAGTTTATGTCTTGGTACCAACTTGGTATCATAAACATAATTTATATCACTGAAAGTATTTCACATAAAACTGTTTATAAAAAGTGTAAACAGCAGGGAACACGGCACTACTCGCCACCCCTCAGGAACAGCTTTGTCCGTTCCCCGTCACTTTTCTCCCCGCGGCTAGTGTTTGGGTGGAGTTCAATCCAGGGGAGCTGGAAGTCACCCGGTCACGGTTTCATCACAAAGATGGGACGGGTTGGTGTCATGTGCACAAAAACTTTAGGAATTCGCTTTCAATCGAGTCGCTCCTCGCGTCTGTAGAAAATTCAAAGCTGAAGGGAAAATTAGCATTTTTCTTTTCCGAAACAGAATTTTGGAACAAGTTTAGAATAATCTGTGCCTTGTTTCCTGTTAGGTGGATGTGGTGCTGCCACGAATCTCTGCGATTGCTGGCACCCAGTCTTAAACCGCGCTACCGTTTGGTTCAGGTAGCGCTGTGATAGAGGGAATCAAGCTGCCTTTTGCACCGCACTCACAGCAGGGCTTTTTAGATCACTAATAAAGCTGGTGCAAACCTCAAATCATTTTGTCTGTGGCTCCATTCATGATTCAAAGTCACACAACAAAAGCCTCACAAAGGCTTAATTTGCTCCTTTTGAAAAGTGAGAAGACATGGATGTGTTATATTCCATCAGGCAGCACAGACACCCATTCATCACATTTTCCCAATGAGGCATCTGTCAGTTAAATAATCTGGCTTTCCTATTTTTTTGTGTTTGTAATTATGCGCTTGATGTGCCGTGTTTTATGTTACTCCTTGTGAGGGTGAGTTACAGGAGGAATGTGGCCCAAACCATGCAATGGGGATTAGTGACTCTCCAAAGTGAAAACCCTTGGTGAAGAATGGCTGGAAATTCCTACCTGATGGCAATAAAACCAGAAGAACAAGCCACAGACTCGAGAAACTGCAGATGCTGAAATCTTGAGCAAAAACACAAAGTGCTGGAGGCACTCAGTGAGTCAGGCAGCATCTGTGGAGGGGAATGGACAGACAACGTATAGGGTCGGGACATTCTCTGCCTCAGAGGGCGGTGGAGGCATGTTCTTGGATGCTTTCAAGAGAGAGCTACATGGGGCTCTTAAAATTAGCAGAGTCAGGGGATATGGGGTGAAGGCAGGAATGGGGAACTGATTGGGGATGATCAGCCATGATCACATTGAATGGCGGTGCTGGCTCGAAGGGCCAAATGGCCTACTCCTGCACCTATTGTCTTTGTCTATTGACCTTTCTTCGGATGTAAAGACGACATGGGAGTGGGATGAAAGCCCCCACCAATGGACATCTGGACATTATGCGATAATGGATGGCTCTCTACTTTGAGGGAATTTGCAGAGAATGTAAAATAATTTCATGGATTCATACAGAGAAAGAGCATGGAAACTGGCCCTGCGACCTACCCAATCCGTTCATCCATTTTTACACTCATCCTACCCAAGCCCATTCCATTCTCTTCACATTCCCATTAGCTCCCACACACAGGAGTCATTTACAGTGACCATTTGACCTCATAAACCACACATTCCTCAGATATGGAATGAAAGGTGAGCAGCAGGGGAAGATCCACATGGTCACAGGGAAAACATGCAAACTCCACACAGACAGTGCACGAGGTCAAGGATGGATGTGGAGTCAGAGTCGCAATGAGGCAGTAGCTCCACTAGCTGCACCACTGCTCCTCCCTTCATCATCTTGGTCAACTCTGCGTGGTTTTTACTTGCCTGCCTGACTGAAACCAGACAATTAATCATTGGGTTTGCAGAAGCCCTGCCGCACAGAAGGAGGTCATTCGGACCCATTGTGTCTGTGTTGGCCAGGAGATGCTGGCCGCCTTTCATCTTGCAACGCTGGGTCTGTAGCCCTGCAGGACACGGTTATCTGGAGCCCATTTAAATGCAATGAGGTTTCGGCACCCATTGCCCTTTCACACAGTGAGTGCCAGAACCCTGCCAAGCTCTGGGTGAGAAACCTTCTCATCCGTTCCCCTCCCATACGTCTACAAATGATTTTAAATCTATGTCCCTGCTCTGGTTTCTGACCCTTCTGCTAAAGAAAACAGGGCCTCCTTATTTATTATACATTTAACGTTGCCCCTGGGGTTTGCTGCAGCCTTCCTGTGGGTTCTGTATGTAGCTGGCGTAGAGGACACCAGCTGAAGTCCAGCGATGCCTTTCCTTGGATCAAATCCCCTTGAGGCAATTGGGGGCCCAACTACAGGATAGCTGCTGGTACTTGCCTGGCCCATCTCTCAATCACTTACCCAAGTATCCACACTGGCCCTTTCATGGTCCTGTTACTTGCCGTTCCACTGCCACAACCCATCTTGACTCCAATCCCTTAAAACATGGTGACCCCACGTTGCCGAGATCAGGATGGATGGTAGCCTGACTTGTCCTGCACTCTTCCGACTCACGCCCCGAGTGAGAACTGTGCCTTTAAATATGTGAAATCTCCATGGCAGATATATTTATTGTTCATTAATCTATTTGTCGTGAATGAAGAGGTCGCTCTTTAAACTCTCACCCTCAAACCTATTTATTTTAATGGGAGGTTTATTCCTGTGAAGTCAAAGGTATTAACACTCCCGTCAAATAATTTCTTATACCTGAATAACTTTTAACAAAGCAATTACATTGAAGCTTCCAATAATGAGATTTAAAAGGCAAGAAAAATTTAAAAGAGGAAGTCTGAGAGAAAAGTAAAAATTAAACTAAACTGGATTTTTTTTAAATCCCCATTATTGCCTGTGTATTTTGGCAGTACTGGATTGGATCAGTTCAAATATAAACAGCAGCTGAATCAAAATTACAGTCGCAGACTAAATAAATGAATCTCATGCTCCTCGGTGCATCTGTGGCCAGTCAAACCACTT
Source organism: Okamejei kenojei (assembly GCA_035221665.1). Taxonomy (NCBI): domain Eukaryota; kingdom Metazoa; phylum Chordata; class Chondrichthyes; order Rajiformes; family Rajidae; genus Okamejei; species Okamejei kenojei. The sequence goes on from CM069164.1 coordinate 19,468,826, forward strand.
CTCATGCATGAATTTAACAGAAATGCTTCCTCAAGAAAAATTATCTTGGCGATTTACACTTCAAAGGTGTAATTCAGTCATGACAGAGCTTCCTGTACTGAAAATCTGGCCGGTCCCCAGCTCAATCTGTGAAAGCACTGAAGATGACTAGTGAGTGGAACACATGCAGTTTGAGGCAGCCTTTCCCATGCTCTCTGTGCCTACCATTCATTTGATGTGTGGATCTGTGCTGTGTTGTTAATATCCCATCTCATAACATTGGAGACATCAGTCTTAATACAGTTTTTATTTTTTGACTGGATCAACACCGCACGCTCACTGCAGAATATTTCGCAAAATAAACAGAGTATCTCTGTGCCTTTTGTTGTAATTAATGAGGAGTCACTAATCTTCTGAAGGTCAGCATGCTAAATGGTTCCAGCATTACCTTGCGGAATGTGTAGGATTTGGAACGGGATCATGAAGTTTGCAGAGAAGCATGTTTTTCCTGTGATGTCATCATGCCGATGCCTGATGAGGGGTCTCGACCCGAAACGTCACTTATTCCTTTTCTCCAGAGGTGCTGCCTGACCCGCTGAGTTACTCCAGCTTTTTGAGTCTATCCCAGGGACAATAATTTGATTTATGGAATTATTACAAAACGGGATATTTACTGTATTTGTGCAATGACGAAGTATGGTTTGTTTTGATAACTTTTCTCTATCGTGGAGCAAGAAACACACAGAGAGACTTACACCAAGCCATGAACTCGCTCGAAGGTCAGTCTTCTTCTTGTTGCGTATGGCGCACACAGCCTGAAGTTGTCGGACAACTTGTTCTATTTGATCTTATTCGAATGTGCACGCCGGGTTGATTGCATTCGTCGACACAGCGCGGACCACGTGAAGGTTGCAATCTCCCACCCCACTTGACAGTCAGTATTTTAACAGTGGAGAATGTGTTATGAAGGAAAGTCAGACATTTTTGAATTTCTTGCTTAAGGAGGAATTTCTTCAGGTGGTGAATCTGTGGAATTCATTGCCATAGATGGCTGTGGAGGGCAAATCATTGGGTATTTTAAAGCGGAGATTGACAGGTTCTTGATTAGTAAGGGTGTCAAAGGCTACGGGGAGAAGGCAGGAGAATGGGGTTGAGAGGGAAAAGTAGATCAGCCGTGATCAAATGACGGAGCATACACGATGGGCCAAATGGCCTAATAGTGCTCCTATGCCTATTGTCTTATTTTTCTCCTCAGTATAGAATTGGTTGCCGATTTGTACAGTACTTCTGAAGTTCTGAAGCTGACTTTAGTAGAAGTGGGTTTCAATGGTGAGGTGCAGTATGCAGCCTTGACTGCAAGGCATGTTTAGCACAAGCAACGAAAATGAATTTCTGCTCGAGTCTGCTTGATCCTGCTTCTGCTTGATCCATTGGGAAGAGAGTAGAACAACGTCCCTCCCATTGGCAGCCCTCCTGATGACCGGTTGACTTGCAAATGTTTAGCAATTCCTGGCTGCAGTGACATTGAAAACTAATGGCATTGTGGATCTCGTTCAGTTTTAGCTTGGAATTGTGATCACAGCAGTGAGCATTATTTACTGGGAAATATTTTTCGTGAAGCGTAGATGCTTTACGGATGCATGGCTGACATTCGCACGGGCGGCTTGCATGAATTTCTTGGGTTGAGGTGGTCTCCCGGTTGTGGGGCTGAAAGTTCTTCCATCTCTTCCAGCATCCCATCCCACTCCAAGTGCCCGACCCCTTTCTCTGCCTGCTTCGTCCTCTCTTGCGACATTTCATTCTCCATGTCTCGTTGTACCCTTGCAGAGGTGCAAATGCTGTTTAACATCAATCCCAATCTGCTGTGACTCTTGGTGAGTAAAAGCAAAAGCTAGCAGATACAAATCAGTATCCTACCTGCACATTGCTGGTTGCATTAAATGATGCGCTGGGGGATCTGCCTTGTCGTTTTTGCATGCTCAGTTATACAAGGCGAATAAGAGTTAGTAGGCCAGGTCACCAACGTACCATTCTAGGGGTAAGTGAGAGAAACACGTCTCGAGGGAAGCACAAGAATGAGAATATCTAAATAAGGAGGATAGAGAGACAAGCAGCAACTTCTGGAGGAACTCAGAAGGTCAGGCAGCATCTGTGGAGGGAAATAAATCGATGACTTTTTGGGTCATGACCTTTCGTCAGACAATAACCGAGAGCTGTGACTGGCCTCGCCAAGGTAGAAGCCAGTGGGCTAGACAACCATGGCAGAGGGCAGCACAAGGCGCAGCAGTAGAGTTGCTGCCTTAAGGGGCCTGTCCCACTGTACGAGCTAATTCAAGAGCTCTCCCGAGTTTCCGCTGATGCGAACTTGGAGAATTACAGTAATGGCCGCTCGTCGGTACTCGGGACTCTCGTGGACATTTTTCAACATGTTGAAAAATCTTCGCGCGTCTTCACGTGCTTACCGCGTTTCCTGAGGACGCGCCGTTAGCGTTACGAGCCGCAAAGAGACGTCCCGAGCTCCGACGTACCCACTACGTACATTCTACGTCATTACCACGAGTTTGGTTTTTTTTTAAAACTCGGGCGAGCACTTGAATGAACTCGTACAGTGGGACAGGCCCTTTACAGTGCCAGAGACCTAGCTTCGATCCTGCCACGGGTGCTGTCTGTACGGAGTTTGTACGTTCTCCCCGTGACCTGTGTGGGCTTTCTCCGGGCGCTCTAATTTCCTCCCACACGGCAGAGATGTTCGGGTTTATAGGTTAATTGGCTTTGGTAAAATTGTAAATTGTCCCTCGTATGCATGGGGTAGGGTCCTACTGGATCACTGGTTGGTGCGGACTTGGTGGGCCAAAGAGCCTGTTTCCACCCTGTAAACTAAACTAAACCAGCCACGCCTGCAGGTTGAACTAGGCACATTGCCAATTCTAGGCCTCGTTAAATGTGCTCACTTCCTCTTTCTAAAATTCACTTGTGGGATGAATTTTGCCGCTTATCAACTACTGGTAGAAGGCTGCCTTATTGCATAAGGTGTGGACTGCTTAGTTTCCTGAGGAGAGTGAATAGAAAGTGGGCCAACTAAAGAGCAAATGGGCCGAGGACATTACGGGTCTTATTCCTGGAGTTGATGACCAGGTGTTGGCACGATAGATCTTCTGCAAAGACAGCTATCATCCTTCTGCAAGGAGTGACCAACTAACGTAGTTTCCTTTCCTTTGGCACAGAGAATAGAATCACAGTCAAAGAATGCAGAAACAGGCCATTTGGCCCATCGACTCAATGCTGATCATCAACCACCCATTTACACTAATCCTGCACCAATCCCATTTTATTATCCCCGCATCCCATCATCTCTCTCCAGATTCTACTATTCACAAACACAGTGGAGACAATTTGCAGAGGACCAATTAACCCACTGACCTGCGCGTATTTGGGATGTGTGAGGAAACTGGAGCACCTGGTGGAAACCCACGCAGTCACAGGGAGAACGTGCAAACTCCACAGGGACAGCACCCCCGAGGTCAGGGATGAACTGGGCTCGCTGGAGCTGTGAGGCAGCAGCTCTACCTGCTGTGTCAGCGGCTTCAGGATGCCACACGTGGTCAGATGCTACCAAGGTGGCAAGGGGAGTCCGCCACCTCTTCTGCAAATGCTGTTGATGGTGGTGTGAATGTTAATTTTGGAACTGAGATACAAAGAGTGGAAGGTGGGAATGTGGATGTAGGTGGCACTCCAGCCACTGCCACCGAATGGTGCAACAGCCCTGAGGGGGTGGGGGAAGGGAGTGACTAACAACCGGTTCCCGCGTTCCACCTGTATGTGTCACATGTGTCGGAGTCTGCCTCACACTCAAAGTGCGCCGGCTGACCCTGTGAAAAGCATAGAAAATAGGTGCAAGTGGGCCATTCATCCTTTGAGGAAGCACCGCCATTCAATATGATCATGGCTGATCACACAGAACCAGTACCCCGTCCCCGCTTTCTCCTCATATTCCTTGATTTATCCCTAACGAGGGATAAAATTGGACCATTAGAGAACCAGAATGGACAGCTATCTGCAGAGCCAAAAGAGATGGAGATATTGAACAATTTATTTTCTTCGGTATTCACCAAGGAGAAGGATATTGAACTCTGTGAGTTAAGGGGAAAAAGTAGAGTAGCTATGGAAACTATGAGATTCAAAGAGGAGGAAGTACTGACACTTTTGAAAAATATAAAAGTGGATAAGTCTCCAGGTCCTGACAGGATATTCCCTAGGACATTGAGGGAAGTTAGTGTAGAAATAGCAGGAGCTATGACAGAAATATTTCAAATGTCATTAGAAACGGGAATAGTGCCGGAGGATTGGCGAACTGCGCATGTTGTTCCATTAAAAGGGTTCAAAGAATAAACCTAGGACCTATTAGTTTGACGTCAGTGGTGGGCAAATTAATGGAAAGGATACTTAGAGATAATATATATAAGCATCTGGATAAACAGGGTCTGATCAGGAACAGTCAACATGGATTTGTGCCTGGAAGGTTTGACAAACCTTCTTGAATTTTTTGAAGCGGTAACTAGGGAAATTGATGAGGGTAAAGCAGTGGATGTTGTCTATATGGATTTCAGTAAGGCCTTTGACAAGGTTCCCCATGGAAGGTTGGTTAAGAAGGTTCAATCTTTGGGTGTTAATGGCGGAGTAGCAAGATGGATTCAACAGTGGCTGAATGGGAGATGTATGAGAGTAATGATGGATGGCTGTTTGTCAGGTTGGAAGCCGGTGACCAGTGGGGTGCCTCAGGGATCTGTGTTGGGTCCACTGTTGTTTGTCATGTGATCTAAGTAAGTATGCAGATGATACTAGATTTTCAAAGTCTACAGAGAGATTTGGGCCATTTGGAAAAGTGGGCTGAAAGATGGCAGATGGAGTTTAATGCTGATAAGTGTGAAGTGCTACATCTTGGCAGGACAAATCAAAATAGGACGTACATGGTAAATGGTAGGGAATTGAGGAATGCTGTGGAACAGAGGGATCTAGGAATAACTGTGTATAGTTCCCTGAAGGTGGAATCGCATGTAGATAGGGTGGTAGCCTTTATAAATCAGAGCATTGAATATAGGAGTAGGGAAATAATGTTAAAATTGTACAAGGCATTGGTAAGACCAATTCTGGAGTATGGTGTACAATCCTAGGAAGGATGTCAACAAAATAGAGAGAGTACAGAGGAGATTTACTAGAATGTTGCCAGGGTTTCAGCAACTATGTTACAGAGAAGGTTGAACAAGTTAGGTCTTTATGGAGCGCAGAAGGTTAGGGGGGACTTGATTGAGGTCTTTAAAATGATGAAAGGGATAGACAGAGTTGACGTGGATACGTTTTTTCCCATTGAGGGTGATTCAAACAAGAGGGCATGACATAAGGGACAGATAACGTGAGGGGGAACTTCTTTACTCAAGAGGGTGGTGGCGCTTCCAGCAGAAATGGTGGAGGCAGGATCGATTTTAACATTTAAGAGTAAAGTGGATCGTATATGGACGTGAAGGGAATGGAGGGGTATGTCTGAGTGCCTAGGGGAAAACAAATGGTCCACGGACTGTTTCCGTGCTGTAATTGTTATATGGTTATATGGATTCCACTAGCCCTAAGAGCTAAATCTAACTCTCTCTTGAAAACATCCAGGGAATTGGCCTCCACTGCCTTCTGTGGCAGAGAATTCCAGAGATTCACAGCTCTCTGGCTGAAAAATAAACATTTTTTCCTCATCTCAGTCGTAAACGGCTGACACTAATTCTTAACGGCCTACCCCTTATTCTAAAGTGCAGACCTGCACCAGTTAATTCTTTGGCATGATTGAAAAGTGTGACTGAGGTCCTCCTGTGCTTGCCTGGAAGGGGCATGTTCCGTAAAAATGCTCGAGACTTTTGCAAGCACTGAGCAGAAGCATCTTCTGCTAGAAAAGCTCTCATAGCCATCCTTTTCTATATTGGTTGACTGACTGCAAGGAACAGCCTGGGGTCCATGCCAACCATCGCTGGTTCGATGTTATTCCACTTTCACATCCACTCCTTACCCACTAGGGGCAATTTACAGTGGCCAATTAAACTACAAACATGCACGTCTCTGGGATGTGGGAGGAAGTCAGAGCACCCGGAGGCCATCCACGTGCAAACTCCCCACAGACAGCATCCAAGATCAGGATCGAACCTGGGTCAAAGGCGCTGTGGGACAGCAGCACTACCAGGTGTGCCACTGCGCCATCTTCCCTCAGGAACCTCCATGCCAGAAAATGACTTTGACAGGAAGCGGGCGGGCACACTGGGCAATGACAGGTGAGGGTCAGTGTAAAGTTGTGTGCGCAAAGTGGCTGAAAGTGCTAACCAGCGGCCGCCTCATCGGTCCTCACACAAGTGAACGGCGATATCCGTGGCTGAACGGTGAAGTAGACGGGCTACAGGACAGCTGCAAGTAGCATTGAAAGTACAAATCAACAACTTTCCATAACTTGGTCTAACAAATGCAAACACCATCAATTGCTAAGAGATACAACAACAACAATGTAACTTTAGCAAGAATCTAAGTGAAGGTAGCAGGGCTCCCGATCGCCATCTGTTTTACAATGGTGCTCTCCGTATCTCCTGGTCGCATCATTGGAAGGACTTATCATTTGGACCAAGGTATTGCGCAGAGCCTGAGGTAGGACAATAGACAAGAGGTGCAGGAGTAGACCATTCGGCCCTTCGAGCCAGCACCGCGTTGTTCGCCAGCTCAGGGTTGTTTGTGTTGTGTGCAGAGGGCACACACTAAGCCCCAGGTCTGGGTGCCCAGGAACTCAGTGAGCTGCTGCTTGATACACAGCAGCTCCCTGCGCGCGTGCCAACACATTGCTCTTAATGAATTCTTGGAAAGGCATGGGCTAATCAGGACCAGTCCCCGTGGATTTGTAAAGGAAGTCACAGTGTGCAGAGGTATGGAGAATGCGGTGAATATTGTTTATAAGCACTTTCGAAAGGAATTTGATAAATGTCTGTCCAAGAGAAGCACAAACGAAGACGGGTTTTCGAAAGGAATGTCACTGTTTAGACGACTAAAGGATGGGGAGTGAGGGACGGGAATAGATTCATGTTTCCATTGCGGCTCAGGTTCGCCCACGTGCTTGGGGGAGCCGTGCGGATATCTCTCGTTCACGTGATTTAGGCACGGCCAAAAAGCAAATGACATTGATTTGTAATGTTAATTAAAGGGGGGGAAGCGAGGGGAAAGTCAGGAACACCAGAAAGTCAAAGGCAGCGAATTCAGCCCAGACGTAGAAGGCAGTGGCTATCCAAGGTGTTAAAGCTGTTTCTTTCTGGATTAGGTTAGACTGGTGATTATTTCCAGGTGAAAATGCATCAATCAGGAAAGTGGCCTGAGCACAATTCACCTGAAGCTGAGGTGTTGCCAGCTTCAGCTGTGTTATTAATGGCACCACAACATGTGCACTGCATACAATCTTGGCCGCCGGGATAATACACGTGACTCTGATCCCACCAATGAGATGCCAAGTCTACGTCCTTAGAAGAGTCGGGGAAGGAAATTTGGCAAGTCTCCAATGAAAGACACAAAATGCTGGAGTAACTCAGTGGGACAGGCAGCATCTCTGGATAGAAGAATCTGGAAAGATCTTATGTCTCCAATGACCAAGTGCACTGTTGTGCCCTGAGCAGTCTTAAGCTTCTCGAATGCCGTTGGATTTGCTCCCATCTAGGCAGTGGAGAATTATTTCCCATATCAACCTGTTGATGGTGGTAAGGCTTTGAGAAGTCACTCACTGCCTACTTATTTTTCTCGAGCTTTATTTTTTCTGTCAGCCTTTTCCTTATTGTGCTTTCAACGATTCATTGGAGTAACTCAGTGGGACAGGCAGCATCTCTGCATAGAAGAATCTGGAAAGATCTTATGACGTACCAATTTCAACAGATGCACCACAGAAAGTATCCAAGCTGGATACATCGCAACTTGCTTCGACAACTGCTCTGCCCAGGATCTCAAGAAATTGCACAGAATTGTCAACTCAGCTCAGTTCATCACATAAACCAGCCTTGCCTCCCCCACCCACCCACCCCTCAGTCAACTCCATCTACACTTCACACTGTCTCAGGAAAGCAGCCAACACAATCGAGGACCAGTCACACTCTGGCCATTCCCTATTCTCCCCTCTCCCGTGGGGTAGAAGGTAAAAAATCTTGAAAGCACTCATCACTAGATTCAAGAAAGCTTCTTCCCAGCAGTTATCAGTCTCATGGAGTGACCTCCCAAATGCTACAGATGTTTTCCCTATCTCCCAATCTATCTTGTTGTGGTTCTTGAACTGCAGCTGTAACACTATTCTGCATTCTGTTTATTTTCCCTTTTTACCCAGCCTGCTGTACTCATCCATGGTTTGCCTGGATATCACGCTAAATAACGTTTTTCACAGTATCTTGGTACATATGACAATAATCACCAATGATGATGGCAAGAGAACATTTGCTACCTCCACGTGTTGGAATCTGTAATCCTCGAGAACGTTTCCTGCATGAAGCTTTTTGGTTTTCCACGTCTCCCTCCATGCAGTGGTGGAGGGAGAATGTTTTGGAAAAAGAATGGTCTACTGACCAAGTGGACTGTTGTGCCCTGAGCAGTCTTAAGCTTCTCGAATGTCGTTGGATTTGCTCCCATCTAGGCAGTGGGGAACTATTTCCCATCTCAACCTGTTGATGGTGGTAAGGCTTTGAGAAGTTACTCACTGCCTACTTATTTTTCTAAAACTTTATTTTTTTCTGTCTCATCCTTTTCCTTATTGTACTTTCAACGATTCATTGATCCGGAAAAATGAGAGATGATAGCGGGGAATTGCAGTACACCTAGGCAGTACGCAAACGTCGCCACGGTTTGGCACAGAAGTTACAAAAGTTCACCGAATATTCTCGATTGCAGAGGATTTGAAGGAATCAAAGTAAGTCTACTGGGGAGCGGTTTGCATTTAGCGATCCATTTGCCGCCCAACATATTGCTTCCACTGACTTCAATTAGGCTAAATCTGTGGAGATGAGTACAGATGGCAGCTCGCACGGTCAGTGCTGGCCACCAAACGCACGTGAAGTCCCAAAGGGTGAATAAATCGGCAAGAATCGATTATTCCAGTTTGGTTCTTTTTGTTCAGGCTTTCTTTTGAGAAAATTCAATGGAAATCCCAGAACCTACAAAATGGTGCAGCATTATTTCCCTTTGACTTTGTGGAGCCTGGACAAATTTCAGCTTTGAACATGGTAATAGTTTTTAAATGTGACCTGTGGCTTATTGATGAAGCCGGCACAAGTCCTAGTGAAGAGGGCAGATTAATTGAGCAGTAATGAGGTGATGATGTTCATACGCAGTTGTGTATTGGTAGGAGACATAAGGAACTGCAGATGCTGGAGCCTTGCATAGAACACAAAGTGCTGGAGTCCGGAGAAGGTCTTGACCTGATCCTTTGCTGCTCATGTCCTCCAGAGATGCTGCCTGACTGTCTGAGTTACTCCTGTACTTTGTATTCTAGTCATAGGGAGATGGGGTTTTAAGATCCAAGTCAGGAGTAAATAAAAGTGAAAGACTATCTTCTGGTTTTGAGTGTGAATGGAAGGTCAGTGATCCCGATTCTATCGCACATCCGAATCCTTCTCAATCTGCTGATTCCCCCTGCATCCTTCAATTCCTGGCCTCTGAGAATGTTTAGTCTGCTTCCTCTCTATTTGACTTCTGTTACAAAGAGATTCAGATGTTCGTTGCAAAGTGACTCTAAAGTAAGGAGTGTCATATGTTGCAGATGAGTGGGGTAATGGCACAAGTTGGCGGAATGCCAGTGTTATAGGATCATATACTCGCACACATATCCCACACCCTGGGGCGGGACCTTTCTTCAGAATCCAGCACTTGGTGTTGTGTATCTACTGTCTCTTGTGTCTCCTTCCAATGAATAACTGAGTATTACCATCATCATCCCATCACAGCTTTATTCATCTGCTGTTTTCACAAGGACTTGTGTGGGCTTCATCACAAAGTCATGGTGTCATATCAAAACATTATATATCACGCAGCCTTTTGTCTCCTATATTCTCTGACCTTTGTCCCCCCCATCTACCAATCCAGCTATCACTCGCCTGGCTTTGTCCTGCCTCCCACTCTCTTCCAGCTTTCTCCCCCATCGATCTTGAAGAATAGTCCCAACCAAAGATCCTCTAGCGAGCAAGATAGATCACGCGACGAAAAACACGTAGTACGGTCATGGGCGGATTCATGGGTAATTTGAGGCCCCATCTCCGTAACCGGCTTCCGTCTCCACACCAAAGATCCCATAACGGAGCAAAGATAACTAGTGCGGAGACGGAAGCCGATTACGGAAACATCCTCGTAAAAATAAAAGTTATTTGGTAAAAATCTTCTCCTCATTTTCAGAATTTTAATTTATTAACACAAACTGTTCCCCCGCAACGTTGATTACACTGCGAGTCGGGTCCAGTCGGGTCGGGTCGGGTTACGCAAATGGATGAAAAAAAGGCCCACGTTCCGTTCCGTTGCGTACTACACGTCAGCCCATTGCATTTAGAAGGAGAGATCTATCTTGCTCCGCTATATGATCTTTGGTCCCAACCAGAAAATTCACCAATCCATGCCCTCCAGAGATGCTGCCTGTCCCGCTGAGTTCCTCCAGAATTTTTTTTTTTCTCAAGATCCCAGCAATCTGCAGTTCTTTGTGTCAACCCATATTGTTTGTTGGTTCAACGCAAAGCTGAAAGAGAGCCAGGGCTCCAGGGAAGGTCAACACAAACGTGTTCAGCCATTGTAGAGCTGCAGTCAACCAACGATTCAACAAAAAATGAATAGAAAATAAGAGTTAAAGAAGGAACTGCAGATGCTGGAGAATCGAGGGTACACAAAAGGCTGGAGAAACTCAGCGGGTGCAGCAGCATCTAAGGAGCGAAGGAGATAGGCGACGTTTCGGGACGAGACCCTTCTTCTGACTGGTCAGGGATCAGGGAAACGAGAGATATAGACGGTGATGTGGAGAGATAAAGAACAATGAATGAAAGATATGCAAAAAAGTATCGATGATAAAGGGAACAAGCCATTGTAAGCTGTTTGTGGTGTGAAAATGAGAAGCTAGTGCGACTAGGGTGGGGGAGGGAGATAGAGAGAGAGGGAATGCCAGGGCCCGAGGGCTGAGGAGAGAGGTGGAGAAGGAGAGGAGACAGCAAGGGTTAACAGAATTGAGAAAATTCAATTTTCAAGCCCAAAGGATGCAGACTCCCAAGCGGAATATGAGGTGCTGTTCCTCCAGCTTGCGGTGTTGCTCACTCTGGCCGTGGAGGAGGCCCAGGACCGAGAGGTCGGATACGGAATGGGAGGGGGAGTTGAAATGCTGAGCCACCGGAAGGTCGGGTTGGTTAATGCGGACCGAGCGGAGGTGTTCGGCGAAACGATCGCCGAGCCTCCGCTTGGTCTCACCGATATAGATCATCTGGCATCTGGAGCAGCGGATGCAGTAGATGAGGTTGGAGGAGGTGCAGGTGAACCTCTGTCGGACCTGGAAGGACTGCTTGGGTCCCTGAAAGGAGTGGAGGGGGGAGGTGAAGGGACAAGTGTAGCATTTCTTGCGGTTGCAAGGGAAAATAAGAGTTATCAAGTTTTATAATGCTGTGGTGTAACTGCACCTTGAATATCACATTTATTTAAGATTCAAGAGGAACATTCAAATACTGCAAGCAGAGCAAAGAAAACAGAGCGACGGAGATTTCTGCTTCAGATGTTCACCTGCTCCAGAGTTTGTTATGAAAAAACAGGGAAAGTCCTAAGGTGGAAATTCACTCCCTAATGCATACACTAAACATCAATGTAAAGAACTGGTGTGCCTAGCATCTGAATGTTTGCATCTAGACTCGATGTTTCCACTAGTGGGAGAAATATAGGACTAGAGGTCATAGCCTCAGAATTAAAGGATGCTCATTTAGGAAGGAGGTGAGAAGGAATTTCTTTAGTCAGAGGGTGGTGAATCTGTGGAATTGTTTGTTTCAGAAAGCTGTGGAGGCCAAGTCAATGGATATTTTTAAGGCAGAGATAGATAGATTATTTTTTAGTATGGGTGTGAGCGGTTACGGGGAGAAGGCAGGAGTATGGGAATGGGGTTAGGAGGAAGAGATAGATCAGCCATGATTGAATGGTGGAGCAGACTCGATGGGCCGAATGGTCTAATTACGCTCCTATCACTTATGATCGTATGACCTTAGAACAGAGGATAATCTTCTACAACAGATTTTAGATGTGTGTTTTTGTAGAGTGCGTTAGATCGCTGAGATAAAGTAAACTCAAGAAGTTATTTCAAACTGCAAGAGTACGACAGGGTATACAGGTGTCAAAGAGGAACAGGCTTCTTTTGATTCAGGATGAATTATGTGATATAAGCTTCCACAAAGTATGGTGGAAGTGGAAGCTCTGGGAGTACTTAGGAGACATTTGGATGTGGCATCAGGGAGTTTAATAATCTCTCTGGATTAAGATGAACTGCAATAACTTTTCTATTCACGATTACTATAATAGGATCAACAGGCCTTTTCTTAACAAACCACACAGGTAAATTATTATCGTTCCGATCTCATTACATCTGCTATCCAAACAGGCATGCAAACATTTTCTATTTCACAACTTATTGAAAATAACAATGTCTGATCACAGATATCTTAACAAAACAAAAACTTTATTAGCTGCAGGATGAATTGCTAAAATGTTCAGTTCTATTTCTGGGTATACTCAAATAACCAAATATTTATGCAGGCTTTTCTATGCTTACATTATTTGCACTTCACTTCTAGCATGATAAAAGTTAAGATATTGAGCAGTTAATGGATTTTAATACATTGCAATAAAAATTATTAATAATATTTAGCCGGAGGGAAGGATCCAATCTGAAAATGTAATCATAAGTTGTTCATGGGGATTAAACGTGACAGGGGCTCAGAGCTCGGTGTTCGGTATGCAGTTGCCAAAACTAAGTGCACCCATTATAGTTCTGGGGGAAGGAGAGATGGAAGATCTAAGCACCAAACTCTGTATTTAATAAGCATATAGTGAATAATATCTACAATAGTCTCCACATTCAAAACTGCTCTCTTCCTTTAATGCACACAGCTCGGGTAAAGGGAAATAGGTTTGAATCAGACACTGGAGCCCAATCTCCCGTAAGAGGAGTATTTATATTGGATTAGTCACAACCAATACAACTCAACTGATTTCTGTTCTAAAGCATTTTTAGGCAAATTGCTTTCACATAATTTTAACACTCCGATACCAAATGTATCTTGGGTTTTTTTTTTAATGAAAAACAGCATAGAAAATAAATTTATATATTCATAGTACATAATTGTATATACATGATTTCAAAACTGCAATACAGTTAACAAAAAGGAAGTTGCAGCCATTCAACCAGTGTGTAAAAGTTTACGGATTTACACTTTATTGCTTTTGTTGTGACATCAACCATAGGTGACTTAAAATAGAGAAACTAATAGACACAAATGGTGAAACTTGGCAAAATTAATGCTCAACTTTCATATGAGCGCAGTGAAAGGTATGAAATAAAATATTAGATTAACATTCCTTGCGATTATAGCAAAACAACAAAATATGTCAAAAGCACAATATCCTTTAAATCACAGTTTTATTAACAGATAGATGTATATGAATTTACATAAAATTCCCCCGTTCATTGTTTTAATAGACTTGTTAACCGGCTTTTTAACAGCTGGGTTTTCTGGAGATGGTGCAAGGTAACCTCATTGAGATTTTCAGATGGTTTGGCCGGGTAGATGGTGAGAGTTGGAGAGTCTAGAACCAAGGCCATAGCATCAGGAATGAGCTCACCCACTTAGGACTGTGATGAGAAGTTCTCTATTCCGGATGGCTGTGGGTATGGAATACTTGGGGCGATCCATTTTGGAGCATCAACAGAATCAGTAGACATGGAATTAGGAGTTAATGTGTAAATTCAGGCAAAACATTCATTCGATAGCAGAGCAGGTGCAATAAAATAGAGGACCTTGCTCTTATTTCTCAAAGTTTTTTTGATAAAATATAGGATTGAGCAATGTCCTATGGCTATATACTCATTGAGATAAAATCATCAATAATAAAAGTGATCTATTTAAAGCAGAGACATGTTTCTGAGTACTTTGGTATCGTCCCATTTCATATCATATATTATGTGATTTTTTTTTTTGGCTCCTATTTCAGGTTCTGCATTGATTAGGAAGCTTTATTTCTATATGTGCTGCACGTTGCCTCATTACTTAACGTTTGTTGTTCAACAACCCAGTGACAGAAATTCCATTTCAGTAGCAGAGTACAGTCATGTAGTTGGGATTAGAATACACATTTAGCACAAGCAACAGAGCCATAATCCTATTCCATAGTAATTTATAAGGGGTGTTGATATATATTGCTGTGGCCCAAGTAGAACAATTGATTTAGTGAATGCTTGGTATCTGGCACAGAGTTGGGTGACTGGGGTACTGTGCGTTGCTTACGATGCATCTTTCAATGGCGTTGAGCTTTCCAATGCTTCCAAGGCCTGGGTTTTATTCTACGTGGCAAAGCAATGTTTAATCACCAACATCACAATTTCACAGACTACGCTGAAAGAGAATGTGGCATGTTTCTGAAGGAATCATCGTTTTAACATAAACCTTGTCCTTGGAGAACGTATAGAATCATGCTTTGTCCAATGCTTTCATTACAACAACATTCAAAAGACATTTAGGCAGGTACATGGACGGGGTAGGTTTAGAGGGATACGGGCTGAACGCAGGCAGGTAGGACAAGCATAGATGGGAAGCTTGGTTGGCATAGGGAAGCTGAGCCGAGAGTCCGGTCTCTGTGCTGTTTGGTTCTGTGCCTCTATAATGCTGATTAGAGGTGAATGCTGCAAAGAGGTGATGAATTGTAATGTACCCATCAGAGGTGAGTGCATACAATTGCTGAACAGGTTCACAAAAGACAATGCCTTGGTGAGGTGCGGCCGGGCGTTTGGTTGCATGACACATGGGCTGCTCATTGAAACTCCATAAATAAATGATGGTCGGATGGTTTTCCAGGAGATTTGTACAAGCAGAGAATACTTCACTGGAAGTATCAATGTATGAAACACTTCAGTGTTTGCATCGTATGTTTTTGCGTGCGTAGAAACGGGAAAGTCAACCTTACTGTTACTGGGCACGGTGGAATTATTGGATTTTATTTAACCTGGTGATAATTAGTACGAGTCTCCCATCACCACCACTTTGCCGCCTGGCGACATGTTACAAAGAAAGCCAGCAATTTAACATCACTTGCCTGCTATCAGATACAGAAAAATGCTGTCCGAACACTGAGGCGAGGGGTGGGTGAGGTGGGAAGCAGAGGTCTTAGCTCAGACTCACACTGAGCTTGAGTACAGGCCAGCGGTGGAGCCTCTTTACACACCGTGAACGGCCTTTCACACGGTTACTCTGTGGCTGAGCCGCCCGCCTGACATGAGAGAGCCAGAGCCAGCCTCAGAACCCGCCTGCACCATCGACTGCAAACAGTGCAAGGATACGGTCTCAGAGGGACATCAGAACAGGGGGACTGCAGCAGCCAGGGACATTTGAACATGCTGCGGATTGAAAAAGGTGACTCGACCTTTAGTTCTTTAGGTTGATCAATTTGCGACCACAGGGATTTTTTCAGCCCAGTGACACAGATATCTTCAGTCAGCACAGCATGGTAAGGGATACAAGCATGAGATCCCCGTGTGAGGCGCAGCGGCTGAGGGGGTCTCAGGTGGGCCAGAAGCTCGCCAATGCAACCACGAGGCTGAGCCACCCTGTTTCTGTGCTGCAAGTAGTACTTTTATGGAAAAGCACATTTAAACTAAACACAAGGCTGCCGATCGAACTGGGACCAACAACTGCAGCATTTACAAACTCCAAGTGGACACATGGGGGAGCAAGGGCAGACGCAGCCCCAGTCATGCAGTGAGATGGATCACTTACTACATCTCCAGGAGATGGGTGGCAGCTGAACCCTGGTGGTCCAGTTCTACCCTAAACTGGATGTTTTCAAGAGAGAGTTAGATGTAGCTCTGAGGACTAACGGAATCAAGGGATACAGGGGGAGAGCAGGAACGGGGTACCGATTCTGGATGATCAGCCGTGATCATATTGAATTATGGTGCTGGTTCAAAGGGCCAAATGACCTACTCCTGCATCTATTTTCTATGTTTCTAAATCTCCCTCCCTGCGACACACCCCTTCCCTGGCTCCGGATTCTCTCGGTCTCCTTGTCTTTTCCAGAGAAGAGCAACAATTGGCTTTCGTGAGTTGAGGAGTTGAGTTCCCGGCCTGAGCTCGCTGTAGTGTTGAACAGACTTCCAGCTCTCAGTAACTTTGTCATCGCAGGCAGGGTCTGTGAGGAATGGCCAGTGGGCTGAACCAAACCACCACGAGATGTTGGTATCTGGGCTGCCGACAGAACCGCTCGGAGATCTTCCCAAGTTCAAGTGGTTCTCTTCGCTTAGGCTTGTCCCACTTTTTTTTTACGGAAGAGCAAAGGTGGTGGATGCCACCCGCTAACCTCACCCTCACTTACCTCTGGGCTGCTCCCAGCAACCCACCTGGCATCAGAGG
The DNA here is from genome assembly GCA_035221665.1 of Okamejei kenojei. Taxonomy (NCBI): domain Eukaryota; kingdom Metazoa; phylum Chordata; class Chondrichthyes; order Rajiformes; family Rajidae; genus Okamejei; species Okamejei kenojei. Next base: position 19,485,475 of record CM069164.1, read on the forward strand.
ACACACTCTCATTTTCAACAGGCACTGTTTACCCTCCGTGGCAAGTCCCAACTCGATGGAAAAGAAATAAGAATGTGTCCGGCAGCTCCCAGTGTTCTGTGGGTCCATGGTCTGGCAAGGCCCCACCAACTACAGATTACTCGACTAAAATTGATCAAAGGGGAACCATGTAATGAATGCACGCGGGGGAATTTGCTGAGATTATTGTATTTTCTTCAAATACACAGTATTTGTGGTACATATACATTCACTAGTATATATTTTTTTTACATTTTATAAGATAAAGCTTCAACCATATGGAGCACAACCACTGTTGTGTGTGTTTGTCTTGCTGGTAAATGAGAGGATTCACTCTGTCCATGGCCAAGTCTGGCCTCGAAGCTCTCTTAAGAATTCTTCTGTTGGATTTTGACAGTCACGGTTTTGATTTCAGTGTATTCCTTTAGTCCATATTCTCCCCTGCAAATACAAATCCATTTTGCATCACCAGAGTGACTGAGCTAATGCGATTAACAGTATTAAGAAAAATATTTGAAATGTTTCCATAGTTTAAGATTTTCCCATTGTTTAATTTTTTACATTGTTTAGCAGAGGACGTGTCTGCAGAAATTCAACAGCACACTTTGGTGAGAAACTCGGTGTTCTGAAATCTGAGTCTATAAACCTACTTACATTTCTCGACCATTGCCAGACATTTTAAATCCTCCAAAGGGACTCTGGACATTTAAGGCATTGTAACAATTAATCCTGCAATAAAGAAAGAATGAATTTAATTTGAATTCAATTACTTTTCCCAGAAACATTTTCAACTACAAAGTCGACAAGCAAGACTGCTGGAGGAAGACTGAAGGATGATTTGGAGCAGTATTCACAGGAGGGGTTTGGCGCATGCCACATGACAGTGAATTTAATTGGTACAGACAAGCAAAATCTGGAAGTCTGTAATCTGTGTAGAGGGCACACACCGCAAAGAGAAAGCAGAATCAACTCAAACTAATCAGAATAGATAGCAACTCTAAACTTAAATCATGTCACATTTTTGTCCTCTTCCAAAACCTTAATGAAAAGTTGCCCTATGTCAGAAATTATAGTATAGTGCAAAGGATTCAGTTCTTGGAATAATTCCCGTTCCTTGAAATTCCTTGGTGCTAAGCCAAGATTTCTAAAATATGAGTAAATTTGGAGCACACTATTAACGAGTCTGCGATTTGATATTTTCAGCCCAACTAAAGATGCTTCCAAAATGACCTGATGCATGTTTTCCTTCCAATTGTTTTCCACATGGTTAATTTTTTAATTAGCCACAATCATCCGATTAAGTGATGGGATATCTGTGTGTCTGGATGTGCGTGTGAGTGAGGCAATGTGTTCTGGTGTGCATGTCAATGCTTTTATTTGGCCATTCATTGGCAGTTCGAGAATCAAATTTTGAACCATTGAAATTGACTCCCAAGTTTAGCATTTTATTTCTAATTGCCTTTGCGCTCTTTACTAATTTCAACTTTTCCAATTTTGCACCACTGGTTCTGGGAAGCCGTAACTTGGTTGTATGTGGAAGTACAGTGATATTTTATGTCACTATGTTTCTCTTCCTTTGTATTCAATCATGTCTGATCAGCAAACTTCCAGTCCCTCCCTCAAACGCCCATTCCAGAGGGTAACCTTAGATCCTCCGGGGGGGGGGGGGGGGGGGGGGGGGGGGGGGGGGGGGGGAGGGAACCAAATGGAATTGGTTGCAGCTGGCTTCTGAGCATAAAACTGAACAGAAAACAACCCAAGTCAGGACAGGAAGGGCCAATAAAATTTAAATCAAGTTGTGCGCCTCTCCACACCCCACCCCTACCCACGAGCCCATCTGTATCTCAGCTAACATTACGTCAGCTTCTTGCTCTCCATTACATTGTCCACTCAGTCACCAAGGGAGCAACAGAGACATTGACCAATCGCCTTGCATTGCTAAAGCCCAAGGCAATGGACCTTGGATGAAATAGATGTGCGACAACAAGATCAGAATAACATTCATACAGCAAATCTAACATACAAAAAAAAACAGGTCGTACTCTCCAACTTATATACAAACAATGTTCTCACATAATGTCACATATCCCGGAATCTGTTAACCTTGAATAAAGCACACGATCGAACTTGACATCAGATTGAGCTGACGGAGGTAGGCACAGTGAAGGAGGTTGGGAAACCATCTGAGGCAGGAGGCCTGCCAGCGACTGGTGCCAGCAACAGCCCTGGCGGCAGCCTGCACTGCAGCATGGTTGCCAAGTTTCGAAAGTAGTGATCGAGGCAGAAGCACACCAACTGACTAGGACAGCTTGAACCCATTGTTCAGCGACGGTTCCACGCGCACTGTATCAGAAATCCACACTCGTCTCAAAATAAGAACGTGTTAGGAAGGCAGCAACAGATTTCAGGAGGACATCGACAGACCGCTCAAACACATGGGAGATAAAATTAAAAGCAGAGAAGTGTGAAGTAATGCATTTTGCAAGGAAGAGTCAGGGAGACTAATATATACTGAATGGCGCATTGTTAAAGGGGGTGCAGAAACAGAGAGACGGGACGCAGATACAGACACCCACGTACAAGTCTATGGAGGCTAAAGGATAGGTTGGAGGTTATTCCAAAAACAAACGGCTGTAGAAATAGAGTATAATATTAAGGTAATAGAGTATAATATGTAGAAATGGTAAACCCGGCTGAGAAATTGGTGGACTTAGCCCTCTCCATAGAAAACATCTACATGAAGCACTGCCTCAAGATCACAGCATCTATCAACAAGGTTTCCCACCACTAGGGCAATGCCCTCTGCAATGCTGCTACCATCAATGCTGCCACCATCAGAGGTATCTGAAGTCCCATATCACCAGGTTCAGCAAAGAGCTACTTACCTACAACTACTAGCTTCTTGAACCTCCCTGCGGAACCCGTGTTATCTTTTCAATTTTTGCTTTGTGTCAGTGCCTTGTTTTTTGGTTTGCGCAGTCTTTCTCTTTTCACTGTCTTGTAAAATGTACATGTAATTTATGTATAATTTAAGGATATGTGTGTGGTGTGAGTCGATGTGAAGCTGTTGCAAACAAGATTCTCAATGTACCTGTACTGCACCGTACTTGTGCATATGATAATAAACGTGGCTCGGCTTGACTTGATAAGTCACTGTTCAGTCCTGTTTCTGGGCCATCGCAGTGTCAAGACCAGGATGCTGATTTATTGGGAATATTAAGGATAGAAACATAGAAACATAGAGGGGTTGGACAGGCTAGATGCAGGAAGATTGTTCCCGATGTTGGGCAAGTCCAGGACAAGGGGTCACAGCTTAAGGACAAGGGGGAAATCCTTTAAGACTGAGATGAGAAAGACTTTTTTCACACAGAGAGTGGTGAGTCTCTGGAACTCTCTGCCACAGAGGGTAGTTGAGGCCAGTTCATTGGCTGTATTTAAGAGGGAGTTAGATGTGGCCCTTGTGGCTAAGGGGATCAGGGGGTATGGAGAGAAGGCAGGTACGGGATACTGAGTTGGATGATCAGCCATGAGCATATTGAATGGCGGTGCAGAATCGAAGGGCCGAATGGCCTACTCCTGCACCTAATTTCTATGTTTCTATATTCCCCTTCATCCTTTCACATAACCTTGTGAAAACAGATGCAGATATGCAGTCTGAAGAAGGGTTTCGGCCCGAAACATTGCCTATTTCCTTCGCTCCTGCTGCACCCGCTGACTTTCTCCAGCATTGTTGTCTATCTGCAGATATTATTCATTTTGTAAGTAAAATATTTGCAGGATTAAGAAGACATCACAGGTTCAATGCGTTGATTGGCCTAAATTCCAATGGGATCGGTTGGTATAAATTGGTAATGTTGCATTTGGTAAAAGTTCCGCTTCCCTTGTTTTCAAAGGTAAATACGTATTGCTATTGGAAATGTAGCTCACAATGCTGCTATGTTCGTTGATAATTAATTAATTGATGACTTGGCGTCTAGGTTAAAACTAAACATTTGCCGAATGGTTGATGTGTTGGAATTCTACATTCTGTAAAGGCTCCATTCTGAAGAGAGTACCATGGCAGGGAGCTCAAAGAAAGGTTTCCGAGTCTGTGCTCCTGGGAGGCAACACATGAACAAAGCTTTGCAAGATTTATTCCTTTTTGATTCTCTGTGGACTGTTGAGTGAATCCATCACATTTGAGCAAAACTATCTTGAAAAACCTCACAAGCAGATCTTTCCTGGACTGATGTGAACAGCATTGAGTCATGGAGTACAGTATGGAAACAGGCACTTTGGCCCAACTTGCCCCATCTGCACTAGTCCCACCTGCCTGCATTTGGTTCTTTCTAAACATCCTATCCATGTATCTGTCCAAAAGATTTTTTAAAGTTGTGACAGTACCTGCCTCAACTATCTCCTCTGGTCCATATATCCATCACCCATTGTGTGAAAAAAGTTGCCTCTCATGATCCTATTTAATCTTCCCCCCCCCCCCCACTCACAAACCTAAGTTTGTAAGGGAATCAAGGATCAGACTGCTCAGAGTAATTAGGTCAATAATCCCATTGAGGACAGTCCCATCTCCACCATGCCTGCGCAGTACATTCGGAACACCATACCCTCTCTTACCAGACTGTCCCAGCCTGCATTGCCGCAGAAACTGTTAACGCTTTATCAATATCCTTGGTGAATACAGCGGCTACCAATCCGAACTGCGAATCATTGGCCCTTTCCACCACTTCTTCCATGGTTTTAAACTTGATAATGAGTTGAACTGGGCCAAAAATCTGAAATAAATAAATGAAAATGCTCAGAATTAAATGAAAATTTGGCAGCAGTGTAGCATTCCGAAGAGTTGCGTTGGATGGCAGAATCTAATCACTTTAAACAGCAAGTAGACGGGTGTTTAGACCCATTGTACCTCTTCCTTTGCTATCCGCATGTCATCCGTCACATTTGAGAAGACAGTTGGCTCAATGAAGAAGCCTTTCTTCCCCAGTGATTTACCACCACACTCGAGCTTTGCTCCCTCAGCAATGCCACTGATCACAAGTTCAAGGACTTTATCGCATTGTAGTTTGTCAATCTGAAAACAAATGAAATCCTTCAGAGCAGCAATCCATCATCGCAAGCCAAAGGACTGTAGCATTTGGCACGATATCACACCAGATTCTACCTCACGATGCGTGCAGATTTTTAAAAATCTCATTTCGGAAAAATAAGCGGTGTATACAACATACCGGAGAAATAAATACATTGTAAAAATAAAACAGCTTTACTCTGTTGCACAATAAACTCAAACGTGCTGAAAAATGTAACAATACTATATCAAACTATAAAGAACCATGTATATTGTTCTGTGAAATATGCAACCTTATAACACAGGGCAGAAACAGCTTTATGCCAAGAAGTACAAACATCAGAAGTTTGTCTTCCTCTGGAATGCGATGCTAATATTTACGGGGTTTATTAAGATTAACATTAACTGTTTCCTTCAGATGTTTTTAATGTGATGGATGGCACAGGATGAACATTGTGTTTTGATTCTCTTTAAACAAAGGCCCATGTCCAGAGCTCCTAAAAAAGAACTAAGATACAGCATGATACAAGAATCTCCTCCATAATAAAAGTGGATGAATATTGACACAGTCATATTTTTGTTTGCTTTGCTTGAGAAAAAAAAAAATCTTACTTGGGGCCCTTGCTCAGTGGCCGGATCAAAAGGGTTTCCTACTGTTCTCCTCTGCGCACGTTCTGTACTTTTTTGGACAAACTCCTCATAGATCGGCTCTTCCACATAGATCCGCGACCCTGCTGTGCAACATTGGCCTTGGTTGAAGAACACTCCCTGATGAGCCTGTTCCACAGCGTAGTTCACTGTGAGAACAAGACAAGAACCCAAAAACCAGCATTAGCACTTCTCCTGTATCCGGAAATGCCAGGAACTGACTGGGCAATAAATTCCAAAGTATCAACATTTTCCCAGCAAATGTTTACAAAAATGGTAAACTGCATAAGTAAATATCACGAAAAAAATAATGAGATTGCAGTACAGCTTTTTATTTACAACATCAACATCTGTGAGCCTAGAAGATATCTAGGTTGGTACCAAAATACCACTGTATTCCCCAAAGTATGAAACCATCTAAGAGATCTTCCTGTCCTTTAAATGCTTGGCAGGAGAAAACAAATTACATTCTTTCTTTATGAGTCCTCCTTGGTCAGTAAATGAATCTACTTTATCAGCTGTTTCTCTGTTTACCCCTCCCTAGTCTCCTTTATTCTGTCCAGGGAAGCAGAAGGCAAGGGTTGGCCAGATTGGGGCAACTTTGTCTTATTCATTGGAGATACAAGTAGATGCAGACGCTGGTTTACAAAACCAAAACTCAAAGTGCTGGAGTAACACAGCAGGTCAGGCAGCATCTCTGGTCAGACTGCTGAATAAGGGCCCCGACCTGAAACGTCACCTACCCATGTCGTCCAGAGATGCAGCCTGACATGCTGAGTTACTCCAGCACTGTGTTTTTTTTCATCTAACTTTAGCTGGTTTCCTTGTCACATAATGTTTGAGGAGAGGATGCTTAATCTTCATTCAGCTAACGTTTGAGAAACATTAAAATATTACACAAGCATCAGTATTACTCCATCCATGAACCGCAGGCGAGGAATGGCTACAGTCCATTCTATCCCAACTGGAGTCCTGTGTGTGTGTGTGTGTGTGTGTGTGTGTGTGTGTGTGTGTGTGTGTGTGTGTGTGTGTGTGTGTGTGTGTGTGTGTGTGCGCGTGTGTGCGCGCGCGTGTGGGCGGGCATGTGTGTGTGTGTCTGTCTGTCTGTCTGTGTACATGTGTATGTGTGTGCCTTTGTTTGCGTGTGTGCGTAGGTGTGTATGTGGGTATTTGTGTGTGTGTGTTTGCGTGTGCATAGGTGTGTTTGTGGGTATGTGTGTGTTTGTGTGTACGTGTGTGTGTCTGCGTGTGTGTGTGTGTTTCTGTTTGTCTGTCTGTGTACATGTGTATGTGTGTGCCTGTGTTTGCGTGTGCGTAGGTGTGTACATGGGTATGTGTGTGTTTGTATGTGTGTGTGTGTGTGTGTGTGTGTGTGTGTGTGTGTGTGTGTGTGTGTGTGTGTGTGTGTGTGTGCGCGCGTGTGTGTGTGTACTTCACAGGTCTTGCACGTATGTGCGCACGTCCACATGTGTACATGTGCTAGTATGCCTTTCTACACAATACTCGATACTTTAAGAAGCACCTACAATCAGCATCTGCGAAGATAATGTTTGGGCTCTTCCCTCCCAGCTCCAGCGTCACTCTCTTCAGGTTGCTCTTCCCAGCTGCTTCCTGGATTAGTTTCCCAACCTAATTAGAAACACAGAATGCCAACTTTACAACATATGAATGCCAACACAGCCCAAGAGCAAAGTGCAATTAAAACAAAGTGACAAATCTTAGACGAGTAGAAAGAAACAATTTAAATATTCTTCAGAAACATTCTATTAATTTGGCTTAAGACGGAGTTGGCAAAGTAAATGTTAGGCCAGGTGAGGGACATGTTTTGGACAGCTGTTTGTATATAGCCACAAGTCGTAAGATCAGCAGCGTGATGGATGTGTGGGAGAGGAGGTACCATCCACACTGTCACAGCAGCAGCACATTCACTTGTCGTATTCCATGGGTCCTCAAAGTCTTTAATGCTTTCCCTTTTTAAAATAGATCACACTCGAGGAACTCTGGACACCCCGCTGGGTGACTGATGGGTTTTGTAGTTAATGCAGCTGTTAACCCAGAGAATTGGGCGGCTGGGATTTTAGTCCCTGTTTTAGTTTTATTTACTTTGACGGTTGTCCACACCCAACTCACTGCTGATGTGAGAGTTAGCAGTGCCATTTGAAGTAGCTTTGCACTACTTCAGACTGAACTGCAATCTATACACTATTCCGCTGTTTTGCACTCAACATTGTATTTATTGTTGTAACCATCATCAACATATACGCTGTGTACTTTACGAGCTTCATGCGAACAAGCCTAGAGCGTACGACACCCTGGAGCATATGACAATAAACTGATTTGAATCTGAATACACATTCAGAAATGCAGATTAGGAGCAGACTCCCTTATCTGGATAGACACAAAATGCTGGAATAACTCAGCGGGTCAGGCAGCATCACTGGAGAAAATGGACCTGCTGAGATTTTGTGTCGATCTTTGCTATAATCTAGCCTCGGCAGTTCCTTTTATTCCATACCATCATCACTGGGTTTTGCCAGAAGAGGTGACTATCTGGCCTGAATCCACCAGATGGCTCAGTCTGAACATCTACCCTGTTTTTAATACTCAACAAGTCACCTATAAATAGCAATTACACTGACAAGGGTAACAGGAATTACAAAAACACTGGAAGTCTTGGCTTGTTTGCTTGTGGGTGTTGTTCAAAGAACAGATGGCAATACTTGGATTACTGAGAGACACCATCAGCAAGAACATTCGATCTGCTCTCTGTGCAGATCCAACTCAGCCTCAGCTCCTCAGAACTATCCCTCGGCTGCACCCCAGCCCACTTCCACCAGGAGCCCATTACTATTTTCCAAAGGGGCGCTGTGGGTCCACAGCCCTCTACAGAGAGGCCTGAATCTGGCACTTCAGTGGTGCACTGAGAGGGTTCCACACAGTCAAGAGAGGCTGTCTTTTGAATGAGACGATAAGCCATTGTCCGATGTGACCCCCAGAATGTGAAGAATAATGGTCTTCGTAAGTTATAGGAGCAGAATTAGGCCATTTGGCCCATCAGGTCTACTCCACTATTCAATCGTGGCTAATCTCATTCTCCTGCCTTCTGGTTTTGAAATGCGCCAGCTTTTTTGATCATCTTACAAACAGAAAATGAGCCCCTGAGCTTCAGTGTAGTGCTCTGTATGTGTTCACCCACTGCCTTGGGAACTGTTCCTATGTATAGAAAATCTCCAACAATCCTACACCCTTCAATCTGAACCAGCAGATAGGCCAGGAGATTAAATGTTGCTCCTAACAATGACCCCACTTTTTTATTTCACCATTATTCCCTGTGCCACAGTAGTATTAACGCTTTTTAATTGAAACGTTTTTTCAGTATATATGGGAAAGATTTAGAGGGATTTGAGCCAAATGCAGGCGGATGGGATTAGTGTAGATGGGGCATCTTGGTTCTAATAGGCAAGTTGAGCCAAAGGGTGTGTTTCCATGCTCTGTGACTTTATGACTCCATGACTAACATGACAAGTTTAAAGTTTAACCTGTGATGTTTCAGTTTGTCTATTTCAGTCAAACCAGGCTGAATTCTACAAGCTCTCTGGATCCTGTCTCCGGCCACTATCTCCCCAACTTACTGACAAACTTTGTTCCCAACCCTGGCTCTGGAGACCAACAGGGACGCAGTCACACCACCCGCTGGCATTCCGAACTAAGAGGTGTGCCAGACTCCAAACCCTGAGGGTTTCTGAACAATTAGATCAAGAATTATCTGAGTTTTGTTGTAACTGTGTAAGAAGGAACTGCAAATGCTGGTTTAATCTGAAGATAGACACAAAATACTGGAGTAACTCAGCGGGACAGGCAGCATCTCTGGAGAGAAGGAATGTGTGACATTTCATCAATCTGATGAAGGGTCTCGACCCGAAACCTCACCCATTCCTCTGTTGTTGTAACTGTATTGAGCCTGTACCTCGATCAGGCCTAAGATATTTTATGGATATTCCAGCAGGGGCTGGAAATCCAAATCAGAGCATCCTGCTCCTGCACCTTCCAGAGTGTCCTCATACGCAGGCACTTGCTGACCAGCGCACGGTGTCGGTAAAAGGACAACTTTTCCTGAAGTGAACCTGCAAGCCAGTGCTGTTCAATATTCACGTCCTCGCCCCGCACTGTCTCGCCCCCTGCTCTATGCGCAGCACACAGGCAGACTCCACCCTACGCTCTCCCTGGGTGAATGAGGCCAGTGAATCTCCTTTGTCCTTGGCCCTGCTGCCAGCCCCATGGTACAAACAGCAGGGGGCACAGCTTACGATTTAGTCCTTGTAGGATCCTGCTGAACATCAATTAGCTGCAGCAGTTTCCTGCCAAACAACAGTCACTACGGATCACGGCAATACTTTGTTAATTGTGAAGAGATTTGGATGGCTGCAAACGATAACAAATAATTTTAAAGGAGATGTGCGGGGCGAGTGTGTTTTTACACAGGGAGTTGTGGTTTCCTGGAATGCATTACCGGGGCTGGTGGTGGAGGCAGATACAATAGTGGCATTTAGGAGGCTTTTAGACAGGCACGTGGATATGCAGGCAACGGAGGGATATGGATCACGTTCAGGCAGAAGAGATACTTTTATCTTGGCATCATGGACATTGTGGGCTGAAGGGCCTGTTTTTTTTCCTGTACTGTTCTAACAATGTTCTAAAATCATTATAATAAAAAATATTGAGGTTAGTTTTACATCAAGTCTGGGTACGGTAATGCAATCGTTAGGCTTTTCTTCAATGGAATAAGGGGTTTTAACTGGTGTAAAATAAAGTGACGACAAGCGGTTTATCTGTGCTTCCTTGCTCATGTAAGTTGTTGACAGTATGGGCCGCTCATGTCCAGCAAGAGACTAGAGCTGAGCATTGCTGTGCTCAATGCAAGACTAAGGTCTGCAGTGGAGCACAAGGTCCAGATCCAAGTTCAACAAGACTTCCACCTTGCTGTGGAAGTTTGGAATGACCTGACCTTCATAGAGCAGCCGGTCAGATATTCCCCACGCAACTGTTGGTGGTGAGCAGCCTGAACAAGCCTGTAATTCTCCTCTTGTGAAAAATCAATAAATTGGACAGGCCCCGCAACAAAGCACTCGCGCATTTGAATACTTCCAGTGAGTTGAGTATTTGGACACTTTCCCTTTAGATAGACAGTCCAAGAAATCTAAGCAAAGGTAGATATTCCCTCCTCATTCTCACCAGCCACTTCAGGAAGTCAGCTTTACAATTTTTTTGTTGAAGGAAACCTATTTTAGAAAGTTTGGCCAATAATCAACTCAGAGACATTAAAGCGGAGGCGATGTGTCGAACTGGACATCTTTCATGATCGTGACTTCAGGAGGTGCCTTAGGGCGAGAGGATCAGTTGCCAGGCATGGAGGAGTTTACTGGAATCGGACAGGGTGCAATTTCCTGCTTAATAAGAAGGCCACAAATGGGAGTACACTATTGCTTTTTTTTTCCCTCAAAATATTTGTCAAAGCTCTAAGTTAAAGACTTGAGACAGGAAACAGCTTTCCCCTCTGTCTTGACTTTAGGTTTTTAAGAGGACATTCTTGAAATCTTTTAGAAATAGAAGTATTTTATCCATCATGTGAAAGTTGGAAAAATCAAGTTAATTATTTGCAGAGCAATAAATTGAAAGCCTTTAACAAATACAGCTTTTTTGTTTCCAGGCACAACTGCCTTTGAGGTTGACCCCACTCCAATGGACAATGGTGCCAGCTTTGGGAGACGGAGAAGAGAGAACTCGATAAAGAGGAACGACTGTTGTAAAATATGTTGATGAACATGGTCCCATTCACTCTCCCTCAATAGTCCATGGAAAATGGAGAGGTGCCGTCTCATTCAGTCCTCAGTAAAGTCTATGGTTCTTTATTCTATTGAATCATTTACTTCCATCAAAGTAACTTCCGACAAGCACTTCTAATGTTTTCTGTATTTTTACAAATTGATCTCATTTTAATATCTAACTGAAACTCGATTTGGCTGGTTTCAAGACTTGGATATGTCAATAGAAAACACTAGATGAGGAATGTTTCTCAGCCATATTTATCATGGACAAAGATATGCATGCTATTGAACTCAATAGACAATAGACAATAGGTGCAGGAGCAGGCCAATCGGCCCTTTAAGCCAGCACCACTATTCAATGTGATCATGGCTGATCATCCCCAATTAGTACCCCGTTCCTGCCTTCTCCCGATATCCCCGCTATTTTTAAGAGCCCTATCTAGGTCTCTCTTGAAAGCATCCAGAGAACCTGCCTGCACCGCCCTCTGAGGCAGAGAATTCCACAGACTCACCACTCTCTGTGAGAAAAAATGTTTCCTCGTCTCCGTTCTAAATGGCTCACTCCTTATTCTTAAACTATGGCCCCTGGTACTGCACTCCCCCAACATCAGGAACATCGAGCAAGTTAATGGTGAAGTTGTGAAGAGGGTCTACTTTACAGAAGAGGTGGTGCTGGAGGTCTTACAGATAGGTCTTTAAAAGTAGATGAATGCCCAGGACAAGGTCAAATATATCCTAGGACATTGTGGGAAGTTGTGGGAGAAATTACAGGGCCACTGACAAAGACATGTGTATCGCCATTAATCATGGTTCTGGTGCTGGAAGATTGAAAGGTAGCTCACGTTAAGTCTCTATTTAACAATGGCTGCAAGGGAAAGCTTGGAAGCACAGACCAATGAGCCTAATATCAGTGGTGGTTAAGTTATTGTGGTAGATTCTGTCCAAGAGGATCTACACGCATTTGGAAATGTAAGGAATGATTAGGGATAGTCATGGGAAATCAGGTCTCACCAATTTGATAGAGCTTTTTGAAGCGGTGACCAGGAGAATTGACGGTTTGAACAGTAGACTTTGTCTACATAAATGTCAGTACGGCCTTTGACAAAGTACTGCGTGGTAGGCTGATTACACAGGATCAGGGGGAACTAGCCTAATGGATTCCTAATTGGCTAAAGGATAGGAAACAGAGTTGTAATGGAGGATTGATTTTCAGACCAGAGGCCTGTAACAAGTGGTGTACCACAGGAATCAGTGCGGCATTCACTGGTGTCGTTATTTGTATTAATGATGTGAATGCACAGTATGACATTTAAAACACAATCAGATAAATGAATAGCAAAGGTTTGAAGGATACAGGCCCATGTGGCACTGGCTCCGTTAGGAAACTTTATCTGCATGAATAAGTTGGGACGAAAGATCTGTTTCTGCATTGTATAGGTCTACGACTTGAGTACAACACATTGGGACATGTTAAATGACAAATTAATTACTTTGAAAGCCATAATTTTTGTAAATAAATATGGATATCCCTTCTTGTTTTCTCTACCTTGCCTAAACGTCTTGACAATTCTTTGTCTGAGGAACTCATTCCTCTTCTCAGTTTCCAGCCAACCCAATTCCACCAGGTTTCATTTAGTCCAAATTGCAGAGGGTTCCCAATGAACAGGTTGGCGTTGATCTTTAAAATGAGCAAGCTGTAAATTAAATCTTCATTATAGTAACTAGAGACGCAGTGAAAGGACAGTCCATGATCTTGCATCAGATACGTGGTTCTGCTTTATTGGAACCAGTTGTCCACACCTTGGTTGTTTGTCCATGAATCAATGATAGGAAACTATCAGGTTGAGTTGGGCCGATACATGGACCACTTTAGTCTTCAGTAAAGATGTTTGAACCAGTTGAGTTTTCCAGTGTGTCCCCGTCCCCACTAATATAAAAAGTCTGCCGATACTTGAAAAGTTTTCCCATTTATGTATGGATTTAGTCAGACATCAGCAGAAAAATAAACAATGCATTATTTTGGAAATGTTCTAAAAATTCTGAAAATTAACTGCAAAAGGAATGGAGCACCAAATAAAAAATTGGCACATGTCATAACCTTTAAGAAGCCTGTTGTGATGTTTGCAATTTGTGATCAACTTATCAATTGGGTGTTCGACATCACTACAGTCAGGGATTCAGGTTGGAGACATGGTAGCATGAGGATCAGCATTAGGTCCGTTAGACTTTGGGCATCTTCTGTCACTGAATTAAACTTTGGAGTTAGGGATGGGGACACACTGGAAAACTGGTTCAAACATCTTTACTGAAGACAAAAGTGGGCCATGTATCGACCCAACTCAACCTGATAGTTGTCTGTCATTGACTCGTGGACAGGGGTGGAAGATTGCAACCTTCACGTGGTCCGCCCTGTTTCTACTAATGCAATCAACTCTGTGCACAAACAGAAGATCAAATAGAACAAGATGTCCTACAACTTTAGGCTGTGCACGCCACACGAAAGAAGAAGACTCGTGGACAAAAACACAAACTGTAGACAACTGCTTCCAATAAAGCAGAACCATGAAGAAGGTTCTCGACCCAAAACGTTGTCTATTCCTTCTCTCCATAGATGCTACCTCAGCTGCTGAGTTTCTCCAGCAATTTTTGTCTACCCATGTATCTGATATGATCATCTCCATTACCTGAAATTATTATCTCCACTGTTCCACCTTTCCACTCTGTCTCTCAACTACCCTCACCTAATAAAAAGCAAAATCACTGAGAACTGATATCTTCAGCTACAGTGGCTTGCAAAAGTATTCATACCCCTTGAACTTTTCCACATTTTGTCACGTTACAACCACAAACGTAAATGTATTTTATTGGGATTTTATGTGATAGACCAACACAAAGTGGCGCATAATTGTGAAGTGGAAGGAAAATGATACATGGTTTCCAAATTTTATTACAAATAAAAAACTGAAAAGTGTGGCGTGCAAAAGTATTCAGCCCCCCTGAGTCAATACTTTGTAGAACCACCTTTCGCTGCAATTACAGCTGCAAGTCTTTTGGGGTATGTCTCTACCAGCTTTGCACATCTAGAGACTGAAATTTTTGCCCATTCTTCTTTGCAAAATAGCTCAACTCAGTCGGATTGGATGGAGAGCGTCTGTGAACAGCAATTGTCAAGTCTTGCCAGAGATTCTCAATTGGATTTAGGTCTGGACTTTGACTGGGCCATTCTAACACATGAATATGCTTTGATCTAAACCATTCCATTGTAGCTCTGGCTGTATGTTTAGGGTTGTTGTCCTGCTGGAAGGTGAACCTCTGCCCCAGTCTCAAGTCTTTTGCAGACTCTAACAGGTTTTCTTCCAAGATTGCCCTGTATTTGGCTCCATCCATCTTCCCATCAACTCTGACCAGCTTCCCTGTTCCTGCTGAAGAAAAGCATCCCCACAGCATGATGCTGCCACCACCATGTTTCACAGTGGGGATGGTGTGTTCAGGGTGATGTGCAGTGTTAGTTTTCCACCACACATAGCGTTTTGCATTTATGCCAAAAACTTAAATTTTGGTCTCATCAGACCAGAGCACCTTCCTCCACATGTTTGCTGTGTCCCCCACATGGCTTGTGGCGAACTGCAAACGGGACTTCTTATGGCTTTGTTTCAACAATGGCTTTCTTCTTACCACTCTTCCATAAAGACCCGATTTGTGGAGTGCATGACTAATAGTTGTCATGTGTACAGTATCTCCCACCTGAGCTGTGGATCTCTGCAGCTCCTCCAGAGTTACCATGGGCCTCTTGGCTGCTTCTCTGATCAATGCTCTCCTTGCCCGGCCTGTCAGATTAGGTGGACGGCCATGTCTTGGTAGGTTTGCAGTTGTGCCATACTCTTTCCATTTGCGGATGATGGATTGAACAGTGCGCCGTGAGATGTTCAAAGCTTGGGATATTTTTCTATAACCTAATCCTGCTTTAAACATCTCCACAACCTTATCCCTGACCTGTTTGGTGTGTTCCTTGGGCTTCATGATGCCCAAGGAACATTGTTTGTTCACTAATGTTCTCTAACAAACCTCTGAGGCCTTCACAGAACAGCTGTATTTATACTGAGATTAGATTACACACAAGTGGACTCTATTTACTAATTAGGTGACTTCTGAAGGCAATTGGTTGCACTGGATTTTATTTAGGGGTATCAGAGTAAAGGGGGCTGAATACTATTGCACGCCTCACTTTTCAGTTTTTTATTTGTAAAAAGATTTGAAAACCATGTATCATTTTCCTTCCACTTCACAATTATGCGCCACTTTGTGTTGGTCTATCACATAAAATCCTAATAAAATACATTTACGTATGTGGTTGTAATGTGACAAAATGTGGAAAAGTTCAAGGGCTATGAATACTTTTGCAAGCCACTGTAACTCAGCATGCGCAGACGTTGGGTGGGATGGGCGGGAGAGTTGGGGGCGGAAATCAAATTCCATTCCTCTGATACCTTTGCAAAAGAAGATGCCACCTGACTTTGCTGTGAATGCCCTGGCTTCACCTTTTCGTATTCAGCCTTTGCCCTCATTTCCACAGTGGGTCACCGCTAACCACTGTTTTGTTACTTAAACTCCTTTCCACGTGACTGTTCTGTCCTGACTGAGCTCCATGTAATTATTGAATATAAGTGTTGGGTGGCACGGACAAAATTAGTCCACGAACCACTGCCCGCAGGCGGGCCAATGGCCTGAACCCATCTGTAGACCACAGGGTCCCCCACTGCACATAATGTCCCCAAATATTTACCCTAGTGCTCACAAACAATTTCAATTTCCATTCCTCACAGTCCATTTCTTCTTTGTTGTTAAGGATAGTGGTGCGTCTTAAATGGAAAGCAGAATTTACTTTATTGCAATGAAATATAAGCATCGCAGCTGGCAAGAAACATTGGAACATGACATCAAGCCCAGACGTTTTCTATTTAAATATTTAATGATCTGATGCCTAGTAAAATCAAAGGGAGTAATTCCTGCAACGCCACTTGAAACTGTGCAGCGAGTCACTGCCGTCGACATGCATAGAACGTGGAACCAGCAAGTTTAGAACCAGGCAGCCCAGAACAAGACCGTTCAGCCCAGTGTGTCTAAGCTCACTCTTCACAACAACAATTCCAAATTAACCTCATGTTCCTGCTCTCTCTCGTCAATGATCTCTGTCTCAGCACATCCATAGGCAAATGGACATGTGTAGAAAGGAACTGCAGATGCTGGTATATACCGAAGACTGACGCAAAGTGCTGGAGTAACTCGGCAGCTCAGGCAGCATCTCCGGAGAAAAAGGATGGATGACATTTTGGGTCGGGACCCTTCTTCAGACTGAAAGTAGAGGGGAGGGAACTGGAGGTAAGAAAAGACCAGAACCAAGCAGGACCGGTAAAGGAAAGGTGGAGCCCACAATGGCCCATTGTTGGCTGGAGGAGAGGTGACAACGCAAGGATACAAGGAGGCAAACAATGGAACTAATAGGATGATTAGAGTGGGAGAGGGGGGGATGGAGGGAATGCAAATGTTACTGGACATTGGAGAAATCAACGTTCATACCTCTGAGTTGTAAGCTGCCCAAGCAAAATCGGAGGTGATGTTCCTCCAGTTTGCGTACAATTCCATCACATTCTGGCAATGTAAAGTGATATTATTTGTCTAATAGCCTTTTGCATCTAGTGGACAAAGGTTGTCCATTGTTTTAAAAACTCTTGTTTTTTTTCCTTTTATCTAATGGCAATAATCTAGGCCTGGAAAATCCTTTGGGCTGCACTGAATTTTTGTGCAGTGTGTGGAATCTGACCAAAAAACCTAATGGAGGCCAAAACGTGCCGTGAGATTCAGGATCTTTCAGGTCTCAGCTATCCAGGTGTGGACAAAGATACACAGATACATGAAGGCCGCAGCCTGCTCCGTGACATCAGACAGCTCTCCATGCTTGATCACCATCACCAGTGGCAGACTGGGTCTAAAAATATTGGTTGTCAGGAGACAAACGGGGCCCACTTCATCAGGGGCCCATTTGCCATTGGGCAAGCTGACACCCTGGCCAGTCCGCCACTGACCTTCACCAGCACACGACTCTACTGTGCATTCATGCCTGTGAGTAGTTACTGGCCCTGAGTAAAGGACTAACGATTGCCGAAACATTAAAAGCACAAACCCATCCTGGTGAATACAAAATGTTGAAATAAAGAACTGCAGATGCTGGTTAATACACAAAAGAACACAGTGCTGAAATAACTCAGCAGGTCAGGCAGCATCACTGGAGAAGATGACGTTTCAGGTCAAGACCCTTCTACAGATTGATTGTGGGGCGGAGGGGAAGAATACGCTGGAGAAGGGGAGAGGCAGGCCACAGCGAGGTAGGTCGTAGGTGGGAAGAGGCGGGGGGGGGGGGGGGGGGGGGGGGGGGGGGGGGGGGTTGATAAACAGATGTTTGGAAAAAAAATGGCAGAGATAAGAGCACTGAAGGTGTGATACGGATTGAAGAGAGAGGTGGAGGGGAGGAAATTGGGGGCCTCCCACATTGTGGAGGGAGAGGGGGGGGGAGCTTCAAAAGCGGGTCCGAATTTTGAAGGTTAATAAGTTTTTTTTCTTAGGAGGTTCCTTCTTTGTAAATTGTCACTAGAGTGTAGGATGGAACCTGTGTATAGGTTATCGATGATACACAAAAAGCTGGAGTCACTCGGCGGGACAGGCAGCATCACTGGAGAGAAGGAACGGATGAAGGGTCTCGACCCGAAAACGTCACCCTTTCCTTCTCTCCAGAGATGCTGCCTGTCCCGCAGAGTTACTCCACCTTTTGGTATATCATCGTTTAAACCAGCATCTGCAGTTCCTTCTTACAGGCCGTCGATGGTTGCCATGGACTCGGTGGGCCCAAGGCTTGTTTCCACGCTGTATCTCTAAAAGTAAACTACAACTAAAACAAATTAAACATTAAAGAAGGAACCTCCTAGAGAAAAAAAACTTCTCTGTATTAACCTCTAACTAACCCTTCCAATTCACCCCACCCCCTTTTTGCCTACAGCTCCCCCCCCCCCTTCTCCCTCCACAATCCGGATCCCACCCATGGTCCCCACCTATTTCTCCCCCTCCTATCTCCACCACCCATTTCCCCATCCACCTGCTACTCTCATCTTCAATCTGTAACTCTTCAATCCTGTAATCACACCTTCTGCTCTTATTTCTGCCCTTTTTTTCCAAATATCTGTTCATCAACCCCCCCCCCCCCCCCCCCCCCCCCCCCCCCTTGCCTCTGCCCACCTACAACCTACCTCGCTTTGCACTGCCTCTCCCCTTCTCCAGCGTATTCTTCCCCTCCCCTCAGTACAAACTCCATACAGACAGCACCCGAGGTCAGGATCAAACCCGGGTCTTTGGCGCTGTAAGGCAAACTGTGCCGCCCAAATTGATATTGTTTTCCCCAACATTTTCGGAAGCAGAATGGGGAACAGCAAAGAAAAGGATCCCAGAATGGAAGAAGGGTCTGAAGAAGGGTCTTGACCCGAAACATCACCCATTCCTTCCCCCCAGAGATGCTGCCTGTCCCGCTCAGTTACTCCAGCTTTTTGTATCTATCTTTGGTCTAAACCAGCATCTGCAGTTCTTTCCTACACATCCCAGAATGGAGCCGGTATCAATGAGTGAGCGTTGCATTTTGTTGTCTCGGTTCCAGTTCCAATATTATCACAGATCGAGAAAGAAGAGGGAGTGGAGAATCGAAGAAAGAGGAGAAAAACTGCGGAGGACATTAACTGCAGATGTATTAGCTGCTTCAACATCAAGCAGAAATGAAATTGGGAGCAGGGGTGGGACATTTGTGACCAGATGTGAAGAAACATCATACATCAGGCGGCTGGGCTTTTCGTGTCCTCAATTGCAGTTTTAATCAATTCTTGCATTGGCTTCAGTTTTATGGGCAGTTGTATTGGTGAAGGAAAAGCAGGCTTTGTGGATAGGACATGAACTGACCCCCCGGAGGATTAGCAGGAGAGCTAACAGTTCCATTTAGGGCCACTGAGATCAAAAATAAAGAAAGAATTAAGGATGAAACCTCCAGATGTTGCAGGCATTAGTCCATGGAGAGATTGCAACATCACCATTATTTACGGAACAAATTGAACTCAACTGACATTTTTGTAATGTACTGCAATCTCCATCCCTCTCTTTCCATACAAAAACCAGAGGTATTGTTGTTGGTATCTGACAGGACCTACCACAACAATTACACATTTTACACGGAAAGATAAAAGTAAGGGAGACTTTTCTGCTCATACATTTAACAATGCTATCTATCACAGTAGGGAGAGACACACACACACACACACACACACACACACCCACACACACACACACACACACACACACACACACACACACACACACACACACACACACACACACACACACACACACACACACACACACACACACACACACACACACACACACACACACTATATAAGGTTATATATCTACAGGCCTGTGTCCTTATAGATTTCTAGATTATAAGCAAAGATCTTCAAAGGGTTTGTTCCAATTGTGTAGGTCTTTGGCAAGGCTTCACCTTGAGGATTGGGATCAGCTTGGGAAGAGCTGACTTGCTATAATGGGAATGGAGCAAAGGTTCACTCGACAGGTTCCAGGGATGGTGGCTGGTCATATGAGGAGAGATTCAGAAATCTGGCACTATACTCTTTAGTGTTTATAATATGGATGACGTCTCATGAGCATATAAAGATTTCTAAAAGACGGGGCGCTTTAGATGTAGGAAGGATGCATGCCCACACTGAGGAGTTCAGAATTGGGGGGTACAATTGGAGAATAAAGGGTAAACTATTTAGGACAGAGATGAGGAGAAATGTCTTTGTTCAGATGATGGCAGACCTTTGGAGCTCATAAGGTCATAAGGAATAGGAGTAGAATCAGGCCACTTGGCCCATCAAGTCTACTCCACCATTCAATTATGGCTGTTATATCTCTCCCTCTGAACCCCATTCTCCTGCCTTCTCCCCATAACCTCTGACACCTGTACTAATCACGACCTGTAGAAGCTCTTTCACTGTGTTGCTTTATTTTAAAGCTTGATATATTTTTGAGCATTGTGGGACTACGAAATATGGGGAAGGGGTTGGATAACGACTCAGAGTTTAGTTAGCCATGACCCAGATAAATGACACCACTAGCCTGCTCTTGTTTCTTTCATTCTTAGGTTTGTTAATTGTAAGGTGGACAATGTGGTGGCGGTTATCAATTGAACATGGTCCATGAAAAAGGAATGCCATTATGTCTTGGAATTAAGAGAGGCAGAAGAAACACTCAAACAGATCTTTAGAGAAAAAAAGTGCAGCATTTTACAATGAGCAGGAAGCTGGTTAACAGGCAACCCTTTGATAGGAGACACAAAATGCTGGAGTAACTCAGTGGGTCAAGCAGCATCTCTGGCGAGAAGGAATGGGTGACGTTTCGAGACCCTTAGTCTCGACCTGAAACGTCACCCATTCCTTCTCTCCAGAGATGCTGCTTGACCCATTGAGTTACTCCAGCATTTTGTGTCTACCTTCAATTTTACCAGCATCTGCATTCATTCTTACTACATTTAACCCTTCGATAGTGTTGGGCATACAGTACAGACTCTTATAGGAAAATAGATGTATTGCTTTGTCGAATTCCTGTCAAACCAAATGTCAACTCTGTGCAAAGCAGTTGCTCTGAGACACTTGGATCATAACAGGAAATAAAAACCCAAATCGGACCAAGTTTACAATGGCTGAATGTCACAGCAACCATCTGTGTTTTGTTTGGCTCCGTGAGAAGGGGTTTTAGATTTTCAATTTTTTTTTTTCTGGCACCAGGATGTGTACAGGTAATAGAGAAACTAAACTTGACGTAAATTGCACAATATTAAGTTCGATATTTCCCGAAAACGCAACTTTTATTATTGCATTAGAAATCAGGAGCCATTTCCAACCATATATATATATAACTCAAAAATACCTCACTTTAAAACTCCAACAGTAAATGAGAAGAAATAAAGAAATCTATCAAACTTTTTTTTTGTTTCTGGAATGATTAAGACATTTAGTTTTGGCTTTCACATTGCAAGCAGCTGTTGTGTGAATACACTGTGCTGGTTGGGAAACATGGTTTATTCTGATCATCAAAGACTCCACTCTAGATTAAATGACGATGGTGATTAGATTCGTCTGATTTGTAGCATTCTTTTTGGAGGCTGCTCCACTCTATAGAAGTTCCAAATTTAAGGACGGTCTCTAATCCATAAATCTCATTTCACCCAGTCTTTTATTTATTGCCCATTTAAATGGCGTTCAGAATTTCCATTCAATATATAAATCCTCCAATGTGCCCTCCATTCTGCCATTCCTTTACTCACTCTCTTTAGACGTTAATTTCAGCCCCTTCCTCCGACTCTATCATCTGCCAGGGAAGCCTTGACCATCTCCGTCCGAACCTGGAACCCTCTCTGTAAATTGCCTTTCTATCACCTCCATCTCGAGCACCACTGCCCCTTTGATCTCATTCTCAATTGTGATTGGTATTTTCACAACTGCTTGCATCAATTCTCTCCTTTCTGAAACATTAACAGCATTTAAGGCAAGCTGTTACTTATGACGGAAGGAGAGACTGGAAATATTTTTCTTCAAATGCATAAAATGTCACAACTTCTTTCACACCAGAGTTAATTTTTAAAGAAATTCAACACAATCCGTTTTCACTTGAAGGGTTTTGGATTCTTGCCCATAAAGTATTTCCAACCATTCCAGGTCTGTAACAAATCTCTTTTTTTCAAGTTTATCTTTAGTATTCTGACTGCATTGGGAAAATCAAAAGCCAAATTCCCAGCAATGTTCTATACATTTTAAAGTGCTTCTCCTACCAACTTTGTTTTATGTTATACCTTGGTGCCACTAATCATTGGGGTACCACGTTTTACTTGTGCCCGTTTGAACTGTGAAACAGATGACTACGAGATTCCCTGAAATATCCTGACACAAACACCAGTCAGCTCGGCCTTGTCCGGCCATGACACGCGACAGGCCCTAGCCCTGTCCCACGGTACGAGTTCATTCCAAGAGCTCTCCCGAGTTAAAAAAAAATCAAACTCGTGGTAAGCACGGAGAATGAACGTTGCCGGTACATCGGTGCTTGGGGACATCTCTTAACGGCTCGTAACGCTAATGCAGGTACTCGGGAAGACTCGCTTACGGCAGGTAAACACGGGCAGACTCGTGAAGATTTTTCAACATGTTGAAAAATGTCCACGAGAGCCCTGAGTATTGACAAGTGGCCATTACCGTAAATCTCAGAGTTCGAATCAGGGCAAACTCGGGAGAGCTCTTGGAATGAACTCGTACCGTGGGACAGGGCTTAAGCAAACAGGTGCAGTACAGTAACACCACCAGCCCACTCCTCAGTGCTCGGTACGTTTCTACATGTGCAAGACTGGATCAGTCAACGTCAGCAAAGTAGAGATCAAATGCCAGCATCTTGCTTATTAATGCCTTGTTAAAGATAATTAAATCTGAACTCATTCAGTACTGCACAGCTGGACGAGTCAACTCAAACAGTGAACATTTTAGTCCAATTCAGGCGCAGCATTATGAACTTCAGTGGAGCAAGTCAAGTGGATTGGCATAAAAAAAGAATGAGGCAGTGGCTGTGTGTGACATTGTTGTGTGCTGTGGTGTGCTGTGGTGTGCTGTGGTGTGCTGTGGTGTGCTGTGGTGTGTTGTAGTGTCAGTTACCACCTGTATTATTGGGTGGGCATAATGAAGGGGAAAGCTGGGAAAGAAAGAGCAATATCTCAGCAGATCTTCAGGCAAAGGGGTCTGTAAAGTGGGCTCGGTGTATCAGGCAGCTCAGACTCAGGAGAGGAGCGTTACCTCAGCTGTGGCACTTAGTCAGAGACAACCTGAAACAATAATCAACCAACCAGACAACAACCCGAAGCCCTAGCCTCCAGGACTGTGGCACCAGAATTCTTCAGATAGTTCAGGACAAGAAAAGGAAGTAAAATTAATCAAGTACTCAAGCACTCTTTTACACTGAGTACTCATCTATCCTTTGGCATTTTACACTCATCTATCCTTGTCCCAGTTTTCATTGGCCGTCCGGCTAGCTCAACCATACAGTGAGATCAGTGCCTGGTTCAAATTCACACTCAGTCTCCATATCTCTTGTGTGTCTCCACACCTCTTGATCCATTTACCATCCAAAAAGATCTCAGTCTCTATGACTGCGCAGAGCAGCCTCTGAGATTCAGCCCAGTCGTGGCCTGTGGGATTGTACTTGGTGAATGAACAAACGCAGCCTCTATGTCTATAATAATATTGAATCCAAGAATTGAGACACTAAAATGACTGAGCCTTCAAATCACCTGGAATTATTATGCAGGAAAAATGTTCCCAATGTTGGGTGAGTCCAGAACCAGGGGCCACAGCCTTAGAATAAAGGGGAGGTCATTTAAGACTGAGCTGAGAAAAATCTTTGTTACCCAGAGAGTTGTGAATTTATGGAATTCCCTGCCAGTGGAGGCCAAATCGCTGGACGGATTTAAGAGAGAGTTGGATAGAGTTCTAGGGGCTAGTGGAGTCAAGGGATATGGGGAGAAGGCAGGCACGGGTTATTGATAGCCATGATCACAATGAATGGCGGTTCTGGCTCGAAGGGCCGAATGGCCCCCTCCTGCACCTATATTCTATGTTTCTATGTTTCTATTATTATTGAGCAAACACAGAAGGTAAGCTGTTCAAGAAGGAACTGCAGATGCTGGAAAATCGAAGGTAGACAAAATTGCTGGAGAAACTCAGTGGGGACGGCAGCATCTATGGAACGAAGGAAATAGGCAACGTTTTGGGCCAAAACCCTTTTCAGACTGACTTCTGTCAGGCTGACAGAAGGTATGCTTATTGCCACTAACAAACAATCACTACCTCAGGGATTACACTTAATGAAACAGTATCCACACTGTTTGGCTATAAAATAATACAGAATGCGCATATTCAGTGACTGTCCATTTAGTGGGCCTGAGATTAGACGATGATTGAACATCCATATGCTTCCATGTTTCCATATGACATAGGATGCCATTCAGCCCTTCAAGTCTATGCCAGCTCATTTTCCCCCACTAATTTTTACTGTGATCTATTCTCCCTACATTTCCATCAACTCCTACCAGGTTTTACCCCTCCCTTACGCACTAGGGACAATTCAGAGTGACCAATTAATTTACTAACCCGCATGTCTTTGTGATGTGGGAGGAACACTCAGTGGAAAACCACGTGGTCACAGGGAGAATGTGCTATCTCCAGACTAATGCCTAAGGTAAGGGTGAGCCTGGTTCTCTGGAGGCGAGGATGAACCTAGTCCTCTGGAGCAGTGAGGGAGTGGCTCCAACATCTGCACCATTGTATCTGCCGATCATCTAGGATTTCCGCCAACGACTGAGCATTCTCAGCCGCTTGGATTTTAGTCAATGCCTGATCATCTAGTCTCATCACATTGAATGTTTAATTTTTAGTATGTGTTAAATGTAGGTTTTTAGTGTTCTTTAGCTTGTTTTATATGGGAGGTGGGGGAAACTTTTTCTAATCTCTTACCTAGACGGAGATGCGATTTTCTTCCCGTATCGTATCTCCGTCCGCACTATGGCCTAACATCAAGGAGTTGGTGGCCTTTGCTGGAGCCCGACTTTGGAACTCAACCACGGGAGCCTGCAGGACTTTAACATCACTTCCTGACCTGAAACATTGTCTGCCCACTTCCCTCCACAGATGCTGCCTGACCCGCTGAGTTTCTGGGATTAGGATTAAGCATTGTCATCCTCAGGAATTTCAGTTGTTGAGTAAACCTCAACATTTTCTGAGAATATACTCCATGCCTCAATTTCCATGTCCTTTGAGGTTGTGTTCAATAATGTTGAGGTTCTGGATGTTGAGACATTGAATCATATTCAATGTCTCAATACGCAAAACCTCTAGATTTAGGGGTTTTCCTCTTTGAATGAGCAGCTGGAACCACTGATATTATAAAGCAAAGTGCATGCACTGATTCTGGGATTATAGACAATAGACAATAGACAATAGGTGCAGGAGTCGGCCATTTGGCCCTTCGAGCCAGCACCACCATTCAATGTGATCATGGCTGATCATCCCCAATCAGTACCCCGTTCTTGCCTTCTCCCCATATCCCCTGACTCCGCTATTTTTAAGAGCCCTATCTAGCTCTCTCTTGAAAGCATCCAGAGAACCAGCCTCCACCGCCCTCTGATGCAGAGATTTCCACAGACTCACCACTCTCTGTGAGAAAAAGTGTTTCCTCATCACCGTTCTAAATGGGTTATAAATTATATTCAATATCTGAGCACCATAATCCTCTGGAGTTGCACTCAATGTGTGATCATCCCCAGACTCTGGCAATAATGCTCAAGGAATGAGTGTGCAGAGGCTTAGTCAGTATCTTCATTGACTGAGCTTCCAAATCCCCTGGTATCACAATGGCTTGCCATGCACAGCCCTTGTGTTTGTGGCCAATGGCTCATCATTCAGGCCTTGCACAGCATCCAACAGATTGGGCAAGTTGCACAGTGTCTCTGGTGGAGCTGCTACCTCAGCGTGGAGTTTGCACGTTCTTCCTGTGACCGCATGAGTTTCCTCCAGGTGCTCCAGTTTCTTCCCACATCCCAAAGATGTGCGAGTTTGTAGGTTAATTGGTCTCTGTAAAATTGCCCCTGGTGTGTAGAGAGTAGATGAGAAAGTGGGTAATATAGAACTAGTGCGAATGTGTGATCAACGGTGGGGGTGGAGTTGGTTGGCTTTGGTGCCTGTTTCCACACTGTATCATCCCATTAATCAATCAGTCTGAGTGTACACAACCTCTGGGATTAGACAGAAGGACTGAGCACCCACCAACTCTCGTGTTACATTCAATGACTGTACATCGACTGTGCATCTGATATATTCAATGTCTCAATTTCCGCAGCCTGTCGGATTATAATTTACTACTGAGAGGCCACAGTTCAGTGGGACTATACTCAGCAACAGTTCCTGCATAGTCTCTGTGATTACATCCAACACTCAAGCATCAACAACTCAGGCATTATATTTAGGGAATGGGCTTCCACAACCTCTAAGGTTGTACCCGATTCTCAGCATTGGAAGCCTTTTGGGTTGAAACGTCCCCGACTCTCCTGTAAATCCCTTTACTATTCCTTAATAGGGGCCTTTGTCTTCTTATTCTCCACACCAAGGACACAGCCTTTCAAGTGTGAAGACCGCCAGCAGGATTATTGGTGCTCCACTCCCTTTATTGCTGGACATACACAGGAAGAGATGTATTAGCAGAGCCATCTCCATCATCAAAGACCCCTACCACCCATCGCATCACATATTCTCCATCCTGCCATCTGGGAAGAGGTACAGGAGCATCAGCTGCAAAACCAGCAGGACGCTCCTCAGCTTCTTCCCGCAGGCTATAAGACTGATAAACGGACTTTGCCCCCTGCCAAAGTATCGCGCACCAAACACCAACCTGGACACACTGAAGCAGAGCCATTGTCGTGCCGCTGCCGATCGGAACTCGTGATATATGTACTTTTATTCTTTATTTCTATTTATTTTTTTACCACACACTGAATGGACACTGCTTGAGAAACGGTTTCTCGTTTACCTCTGGGTATGTAAGTACTCAGAAAAATGATAATAAAGATATACAACATCAAACCTGTCAAGTTCCAAAAACGTTATCTTTTGATGCGATCACTTCTAAATTTCCAAGAATACACAATCTCTTGAAAAATCAGAGGATCAACATAGATCCATGAATAATGACTACTTGTTTTAATTACTCCTGTTGCAATCTCATTACTGGAAGCAAGTGTTAGCAAGAATGTATTCATTTTGATGAATCATAACTTTCTATGTTTTTCTCCAAGAAAGGAGTGTAGCAATTGGTAGCCAGAAGAGCAACATGATAGGACTGAAGTGAATGGTGCAAAATGCCGTTGATGCAACACAAAGTAATTCTCTCCAGAATAACTAAATTAAAGATAGGGGGAAGTCTTTTAGGACCGAGATGAGAAAATCGTTTTTCACACAGAGAGTGGTGAATCTGTGGAATTCTCTGCCACAGAAGGTAGTTGAGGCCAGTTCGTTGGCCATATTTAAGAGGGAGTTGGATGTGGCCCTTGTGGCTGAAGGGATCAGGGGGTATGGAGAGAAGGCAGGTACAGGATACTGAATTGGATGATCAGCCATGATCATATTGAATGGCGGTGCAGGCTCGAAGGGTCAAATGGCCTGCTCCTGCACCTAATTTCTATGTTTCTATGTTTCTATGTGTTCTTATGTTACATATCCCGATCTAACTCTGAAGAGCCCACAACAGCTTAATATCATTTATTGACAATAAATAAATGTTAAGTATAATTTCCAATTTCTATATCAACATATGTATTCATTAACAATTTACTAGGTGACATATCCAACCTATTGACTGATGTGATTAGTATATCTGTGAATGATTCTACCTCAGTAGATCCAGTGAAGGCAATTTTGTCGATGTCCATGTGAGAGGCAATGGCTGCACCGGCTGTGCCGCCATATCCGGGTAAAATGTTCACCGCCCCTGGTGGAAAAGCCGGCCTGGGGAAAAAAGATCAGATGAAGCGAGCTCAGTTAAAATGCAGGTGTGGAAATGAACAGTGGAACTCTGCTGGCATTATCACAGGCAGCTAAGTAAAAAGCTAAAATGGCACACCTCTTTGATGAGAGCTCCCATGTAGAGGGCAGTCAGTGGTGTTTGTTCCGCGGGTTTGATGACCACTGTGTTTCCACAACACAACGCTGGAGCTATCTTCCACGCAAACATGAGGAGGGGGAAGTTCCACTGTTGAGGGACGGAGAACAGGAAGATAATTAAAAGCAGGAAAATAACCGCATTCTGCTCACATAGCTTGTTCTTGCACGAGACCACCTGCACACTTCAAATTCTACGCAGGACTTTGATAGCATGATTGATAGAACTATTTACACAAATCTGATTCCTAACATTTACCAGATTCCAATGGCATTCTCCTCCTCTGGTTCACCCATTTATTCCACTGAAGGACAAGGAATGTTTATATGTGATCCAACCTAATCCTAATGTGATCCAATACTAATCACATCAGTCAATAGGTTGTATATGAGATCCAACAAGAATCCCCACCTTTACTTTGGAAAAATAAAGCAATGGGATGATACAACCACATCTGTGTTTTGCACAATTCCAAGAATTATAGCTGCAATGTTCACTTTGGCCTTGAGTGTGCCTTCATTTTAGTTATACTGCATATTAGTGTTATTTAAATTTTAGAATGGTAATTTGTTTTATTTTCACAGTACTTTATTTTTTCACAATTTCTATGAGAAGAAGTTGGGAAACCACACTAGATCTTGTAAAGCGTGTTTGGTTATGTTTACATTTTTAATAGCCGGGTCCCTTTGTGAATTCTTTGCACAATGTGAAGACTTTTGTCATGTAAACATAAATGGACGTTCCCACAGAATCTATTGTTTGCAGATTGCTCCATTCACATGCAAGCACTTAGCATCCCCAAAACATTGATTGCTTTGCTTTCCCCAGACGTCGCCTGATCCACTGAGTGTTTTTTGCAGTATTTTTATTTCACATTTTCAGCATCAACAGTTTTTGTTTCATTTTTCATTTAGAAGCCATTTTGCGGTCTCCCTCTGGACTAGACATCAAATTAGCAACTGGCCTAAAAACTCTCTGCTTCTCAACCGAGAGATTTACCCAGGGATAACGTGCCCCCCCCCCCCTCTCTTTCTCTCCTTGTTTCTGACATCCCTTAACTTCCCATGCAAATTGCTGGGATCTTCTCCCTCTGGTGTGGCACATAAAGGAGTGCCTGACTCCTTTCATACAGTGTTAAAGAAGGAACTGCAGATGCTGGAGAATCGAGGGTACACAAATACAGTATTGGATCTACCCACATAGCTAGAGGTTGCAACACCATCGACCCATGTAGCTGCATGCATTTACTCATTTACTCATTACAGATCACCTTGTCTTCTAAATGCAATTTTATAAACAGACGTCCTTTAGGAATCTAAAATAAAGAAAACGTTTGGAGCTTAATTACGTCTGATAATTTCCAGTCACCTCCAGTCAGAGTTTAATTACTTCTGACTGGAAGTTACCCTGAAAGCACCGATGCCTGTGAGATGATTATTAAATAATACTTCATTGTCCCATTCACTCCCAACCAAAGAAGCTGAAAAATCAGCCAATTAAAGTGTCCTAGCTCTTGGTTTGAGATATTAGAATTATTTTTATGACTAATTATTTATTTATTTATTTATTTTTTTAATTTACAGACAGGAGACGTGAGTTCACTGGTGGTTAACATTGATGCCACAACCCCATACAATAGCACATCTCCCAATCTACAAGTATATTTGTATTGATATACTTTTTCATCGAGCAAACCTACAAGGACCCATTGTACCTCCGAGGCAATGTGGGAGTAAGGGAGTGCTTTAGAATATATTGTACATTTAGTTTAGAGTCCTTGTGTAAAGTAACTCAAGGGGTTTATTGAGTTTATTGAGTTTCAGATTTCCAGCAATCTACAGTTTTTGTTTTGATTTTCATTTAGAAATCATTTTGCTGTCTCCCTCTGGTCTAGACATCAGATCAACAACTGGCTCCTTTCTTGTCCTCAACTCTCCGTGTTTCGCCAGAGAAGGGGTTTATTAGAGTTACGTAGAAACATAGAAACATAGAAAATAGGTGCAGGTGGAGGCCATTCGGCCCCTCGAGCCAGCACCGCCATTCATTGTGATCATGGCTGATCGTCCCCTGTCAATAACCCGTGCCTGCCTTCTCCCCATATCCCTTGACTCCACTAGCCCCTAGAGCTCTATCTAACTCTCTCTTAAATCCATCCAGTGATTTGGCCTCCACTGCCCTCTGTGGCAGGGAATTCTATAAATTCACAACTCTCTGGGAGAAAAAGTTTTTTTCTCACCTCAGTCTTAAATGACCTCCCCTTTATTCTAAGACTGTGGCCCCTGGTTCTGGACTCGCCCAACATTGGGAACATTTTTCCTGCATCTAGCTTGTCCAGTCCTTTTATAATTTTACACATTTCTATAAGATTTCCCCCTCATCCTTCTAAACTCCAGTGAATACCAGCACACAAGGTGCGTGCATTACTCTTGCTGATACATGCAGTAAGATTCAGGCCAACCTGTGAACGTTCAATCATGCTGTAATTCTTATTCAAAGAAACATTATTGAAGGATTGTGAGCAGAAAATTGTACTTTCATGTTAGGGGTGATCAAAAAATAATGACCACCTTAAAACCACTGTTCTGCAATAGTCTGCGGTGTTATTGAGAACATCTCCCTCCTGCCGATGAATAATACTCACAGGGATGATCTGTCCACACACCCCTATGGGCTCATGTCTTGTAAATGTGAAATAATCTCCATCTGCAAGAGAAGTCTGCAATTACTCATCATTCTCATTTAATTTGGTCACACGAACATACCATTGAGTTCTGGGCTCATTAATCAACTTCCATGAAAGAGAGAACTATGAGACAAATGCTCTTGACAAATAAATGTAAATTTAGATTTAAAAGAAGGTTGCGAAAGTGCTTATAGTGCATTTAAAATGTTGGCTGGAAATTGACATTTAAAGTTATTTTTAATTTATGTTTCAGCATTGTTTATACAAAGAGCAACCATTTATACACTTAAGTTCTTTATTTCCCTGACCCATTTCCCTCAATACAGCTGTTCACAGTCTGAAAAAAGGGTCTCAACCTGAAACGTCACCCATTCCTTCCTTCCAGAAATGCAGCCTGTCCCGCTGAGTTACTCCAGCATTTTGTGTCTATCTTCGGTGTAAACCAGCATCTGCAGTTCCTTCCCACACATAACAAATACCGTTTCCCTTCTACCTGGGACAGTATTGAGTCAAGCCTTAAGGTCCAAGTTCCGATCTTAGTCTGTGGTCAGAACTGGTCACCAGGACAAGAATGCGATTTGTTCAATAAACAGCATATATATTACCTGTATAATAAATAGTAACAAAATATTTGCTTATGCCCCTGTCCCACTTGGGAAACCTGAACGGAAACCTCTGGCGACGTTGCGCCCACCCAAGGTTTCCGTGCAGTTCCCGGAGGTTTTTGTCAGTCTCCCTAATGGTCGAAAGTGGTTTCCGCTTCTTCTATGTTCAGGCGATTATTTAAAACAATTCAAAACCGGCGTCGACTAAAAATAGGTAAGACCTCCCTGGTGGAATAAAACTGGGTGAAAAAAGGTCTTACCTTCCACTACCTGCAACCTCCGGCAACCACCTTCAACTAGCATCGCAACCGGCTTCAACTAAAAAATTACCGATTTTTAAAACGGCAACCTATGTTTAGTCGCGGCCGGTTTTGAATTTTTTGAAATAATCGGCGGAACATAGAAATGGAAACCACTTTCGACCGTTAGGGAGACTGACAAAAACCTTTGGGAACCGCACGGAAACCTTAGGTGGGGCGCAAAGTCTCCTGAGGTTTCCGTTCAGGTTTCCTAAGTGGGACAGGGGCATAAGTGCGCATATTCATCTGACATTGTTAGTGGCATGCACAGTGGTCAGAGAGAAGGATTTGGACCTATCACCCACCAATGGAGAGACATGGAATAAACATCATGTTTAAGAAAGAACTGCAGATGCTGGAAAAATCGAAGGGTAGACAAAAAAACTGGAGAAACTCAGCGGGTGAGGCAGCATCTATCAAGCGAAGGAATAGGCGACGTTTCGGGTCGAAACCCTTCTTCAGACTCAGATCATTTATTCTTAGCCCTAACCTCAGATAGTGAGAGATAAGACTATGAATATCAAACAAATGGTCTGAATTATGCCATTCAGTCCATCGAGTCTGCTCCGCCATTCAATCATGATTGATCAATTATTCCCCCTCAACCACATTCTCCTGTCTTCTCCCCGTGACCTTTGACACCCGTACTAATTCAACTCATGTGTGATAAGCACATAACACTTGAAATCATTCTTACCTTAAATGTTTGTTTAAGGAAGAACTGCAGATGCTGGAACAATCGAAGGTAGACAAATAATGCTGGAGAAACTCAGTGGGTGAGGCAGCATCTATGGAGAGAAGGAATAGGCGAAGTTCCGGGTCGAGGTCCCAACCTCGCCTATTCCTTCTCTCCATACATGCTGCCTCATCCGCTGAGTTTCACCAGCATTTTTTGTCTACCTTTACCTTAAAAGTACCTGTTTATCAATGTTTACAAATGTAAATCATTTTCTGAATTAATTGTGTCGGTATTAGATGAGGCATTATAAATTCAACCATATTTTGGAAATGTTCATGCAATGAAATTCGTACTAGAATTATTTTTAGATTCAGTTCAGCTGGTAACTGTTTATGTAACTAATCTATACACGTGTTTTTCCAATTAATTTACAAGTGTGAAGGTGTCACAGCAAGAATACTTTGGAGGTAACATGCAAAGCATTGAGTTGTGTCCAATTGGCCACTGTCCATCTCTCAACATGTTCCAGGCCTTCAAGTGACAAGAGCTCATGTATTTTGCACGGAGCTTTGTGTGTTCCTGTGTTGAAGTGGACTCCTGTTGGCTGATTAGTTAATCTGATTAGAGTAATTTAATCATTTTACTTTGTGCCTGCAAAATAAGTTATTTCTCCTTGTCAGTTCATAAACAATGGGGAAAAAAAGGCAAACCTTTGTTGTGTTATGAAAGGCTTCCATTGCACTCAAAATGTAGAAACAAGGAACTGTTGCAGATGCTGGTTTTTGCGAACGGACACAAAATTGCTGGAGTAACTCAGCGGGTCTGGCAGCATCTCTGGAGAACATGGCCAGGTGAAGTTTTGTGTTGGAACCCTTCTTTAAATGAATTGATCTAAGATGAAGGGTCCTGACCTAAAACATCGCCTGCAGTCACATTACAGGCACAAAGTAAAATGATTAAATTACTTTAATCAGCAAAGTAACTAATCAGCCAACAGGAGACCACTATATGATGACTTGCACATTTGATGCTGGCCTGAAGAAAGTTACATCAGAGTTGCTCTGTGATATTCCCCAGTATCCAGTAATTCTCCAAACACACAAAGCTCCGTGCAAGCGTTCAAAATACATGAGCTCTTGTCACTTGAAGGCCTGGAACATGTTGAGAGATGGACAGTGGCCAATTGGACACAACTCAATGCTTTGCATGCTACCTCCCAAAGATTCCTTGCTGTGACACCTTCACACTTGTAAATTAATTGGAAAAACACGTGTATAAATTAGTTACATAAACAGTTACCAGCTGAACTGAATCTAAAAATAATTCTAGTATGAATTTCATTGCATGAACATTTCCAAAATATGTTTGGATTTTCATGCATCATCTAATACAGGCTCACAGTTAATTGGGAAAATGATTTGCATCTGTAAACATTGATAAACAGGTACTTTTAAGGTAAGAATGATTTCAAGTGCTATGTGCTTATCACAAATGGGCTGCATTAGAAAGGGTGTCACGGGTTTTGGGGAGTAGGCAGAAGAAAGGAGTTGAGAGGGAATGTTAGATCAGCCTTGTTTGAAAAACGGAGTGGACTTGATGGGCCGAATGGCCTAATTCCTCTTCTATAATGTATGAATGTTTCAATTAGCATGACATAGTTGGGAAGAAAATATTATTGGGCAATTTTGTTTATTTTGCATTGGGAGAAAAGATACCAGAGAAATTAGCTTTTTTTTATTATTAGTCATTTACTGCACAGTTAAAATTACAAGATTTCTAAGGCTCTTCCAGAATCTTAGCTTCCTTGTGGTATTGAGAAAAGCATCTTCATCCTGGCCCATTTCTCTGCATGCTGTCAACAGCTCAAACCACTTAAATAAATTATTTTTTTAGAAACAACGGAAATTAGGCAGAAAATATCTGAAAAGATGTCAAAGTGCAGCGTAATTCTTTGTGATTTTATAATGCACCCCTCGTGATGGGTTCTTGCCTTTATATGCTTCAATAAACAAATCCCATTCTCACGCCCAGTATGTCAGGGTAAGCAAGAGAATGGCACAGTGAGAAGGTATAAATCACAGCCTCAGAAATGATTGTGTAAACACTAGTGGGAAAACACACATCAGATTGGAACGGAAATCCAACAGTTATCTGCCAATGGTTTAGGAATGACGAAAACATAATTTTCTGAGCAGTTTTACACATGGGGAGGTCAAGGAGCTAATGAAGCATGGGGGAGGAAATTCTACCGTTAAATTACAACAAAGATATTCTTGAATAGAGTGAATGTGTCGAGTTTTGAGAAAATGACTCATTTCTCAGCACTGATGTTGCATTTTATTATCAAAGAGGCAAGAATTTAAGTTTAGCTGCGTGTTTGAAAATGATGATTTCCAAAAACCTTTTAAATACCCACCCACTTGCGAGTTGTTCTTGAACACTGTAATCATTTCAGCTGGACACGGATTATTCAAAGATTTATCGTCGACCATAATTCAGACGTCTCTGACTGCACAGACATCTAGTTTCACGACGATACTCTTCCAGACTGACGATTCACTGCATGTGCGTTTTATAAAGTATGGCTGCATCTCCACTCCCACTCACACAAACATCATAAACCGGGAAGGCATCTGGGCCCAGACTGTCATCATTTATGGCAGTTCTTTAATGTGTTTCCATCATAGAAGCCCTCTTCAGAAAGGCAGAACTGCTTGATTGGGACCTGCAATTCACTCCGATTAAAGATTCAATTGTGCTGCTTTTTTTGTCTCAAGAGGATTTCAAAGAAAAATCCTGTTAAACTACTGCTCACTAAATGATTATGTTAATGAGTAACACTTTTGACTCGGATATGTGTAAGGTGCCATGTGTACCAAACTTACAAGGACAAGTCTATAAAATCATGAGAGGAACAGATCGGGAAGATGTAGGCGAATCGAGGACCAGAGGACGTAGGTTTAAGGTGAAGGGGGAAAGATTTTATAGGAATCTAAGGGATCAAATTTTCACACCATGGGTGGTGGGTGTATGGAACGAGCTGCTGGAGGAGGCAGTTGAGGCAGGGACGATTGCAACGTTTAAGAGGCAATTAGATGTACATGGATAGGACAGGTTTAGAGGAATATGGGCCAAACACAAGCAAGTGGGACTAGTGTAGATGGGACATGTTGGTCGGTGTGGGCGAGTTGGACTGAAGGGCCTGTTTTCACATTGCATGACTCTATGGTTAATACAATGGAAAGAAACACACGCAGGCAATTGCTAGAGAGGTGATGTTTGTTGCTCAGCTTACCTCTCCTTATACACCTGCACAGAGTTGGAGATTATTTGCCCAGCACCTGGCCACACCCTCCACCATTGGACTGGCCACTGAGATGGCTGTCAATGGACCACTCATCAGTCGTACCGTTTCACTGAAGCCACTGTTTGCGTATGCGGCGCCTCACAAACATTTGAATAATTTATGTAAATGTTTTGATTCTTTCTTTTATTTAACTAAATGTAAATGTTTTAATACGATCACTTAAATGTTTTATTTAAAATCAGTAGACTTTATGTTAGGCTTCAGAGACGCCGTGCGGAAACAGGCCCTTCGGACCTCCGAGCCTGCGCTGACCAGCAGTCACCCTGTACACTAACCTACACACACTAGGGACAATTTCACAACTTACCAAAGCCAACTGACCCACAAACGTGCGTGACTTCGGAGTTTGGGAAGGAAACCGGAGCATGTGGAGAAAACCTACGCAGGAGCAGGGAGAATGTACAAACTCCATACAGGCAGCAGCTGCGGTCAGCATCCACCCCGTGCCTCTGGCACTGTAAGGCAGCAACTCTACCGCTGCACCACCTCTCAAATAAAAAAATAGTTTTGTTTCTTAACACATTTGCAATCAAAGGAATAATTTCCTCTCTAGAACTTACGCAAAAAAAAAAATGGGATGTGGTCTTTGTACATTTGCTGTTGTTTTAATAAATGGGAATGTAAGTATTGGTGACCACTAAATTGTCAACAGTGTAATATTTTACCTAATAGAAAGATCACAGACCGTGATGTGGGACAACCATTTTGGAAGCTGAGAAGCTTTAAGTGGTTCCAATATCCTCTGAAGGTACAAAGCAGTGTGTAATGTTGCCTGTGGTTTATAAAGATATTTGATTTCCCCATGTAAGCCTAGAACTTCATGTGCCCCCTACTGGGGTCCAGGGAGGTGTTATTTGGGTGGGACAACAACCCCTTTGTTCACTGTCATAGTGACTGAGGCCGGAGGCTTTGGTACTGATACATGCACCGGCCACTGCTCTTCCCCCGAGCACAGGGGTGGGGACACCAGCCAGACCCCAGGGGGCAACTCTACAGTCTAGAGTTGCAGCAGTACAGAGCAAGACACCGGCATCCAATCCTGACAATGGGTGCTTTCAATACGTAGGTTGTATGTTCTCCCAGTGACCGCGTGGGTTTTCTCCGGGTACACCGGTTTCCTCCCACATTCCAGAGATGTAGGTTTGTAGGTTAATTGGCTTCAGTTAAAATTGTAAATCGTCCCTAATGTGTAGGATAGTGCTAGTACATGGGTTGATCGCTGGTGGGCCAAAGGGCCTGTTTGGATGCTGCATCTCTAAACTAAATAAATGGAGACACTGCAGAAGCTAGTTTACAAAAAAAGACACAAAGTGCTGGAGCAACTCAGTGGGTCAGGCAGCATCTCAGGAGAACATGGATAAATAAAATGAGTTTGCACAGATTTAAAATGTTCCTGCGGCATAGAATGCAAAGCACAGAAACTGTAGTTGACAAAGTGAGTTGGACCATTGTTACCCACACAGGTGCAGAGGGGCTGATCTGAACTCAAGGTTAAATTATATTACGTATCTACTCTTGTATTGTACAGTTATTGAAGCAAATAAACCCAACATTTTGGTTACATTTTGGTCACCATGTTATAGGAAAGATGTTGTCAAGCTGAAACAGATGCAGAGAAGATTTACGAGAATGTTGCCAGGGCTCGAGGGCCCGAGGTATAGGGATAGGTTGAGCGGGCTAGGACTTTATTCCTTGGAGTGCGTGAAAGTGATCTTATAGAGGTGTGCAAAATCATGGGAGGAGTAGATCGGGTAAACGCATATAATCTTTTGCCCAGAAACGAGAACCAGAGGACATTGGTTTAAGATGAGGGGGGAAAGATTTAATAGGAACCTGAGGGTTAAAGTCTTTACACAAAGGGTGGTGGGTGTATGGAACGACCTCCCAGAGGAGATAGTTGAAGCAGGTACTATTGCAACGTTTAAGAAACATTCAGACCAGGTGCATGGATTGGGTAGGTTTAGAAGGATAGGGTAGGTTTAGATTGGGTAGGTTTAGAAGGTGGAAGATTGCAACCTTCACGTGGTCCGCCCTGTTTCGACTAATGCAATCAACTCGTCGCGCACATACACAGAAGATCAAATAGAACAAGTTGTCCTCCAACTTTAGGCTGTGCACGCCACACGGATATGGGACACACAGGCAGGTGGGACTAGTGTAGATGGGGCATGTGGGTCAGCGTGGGTAAGTTGGCCAAAGGGCCTGGTACCAAGCTGTAGGAATCCATGACTCTATGACTCCAACACTAATATTAGCACCTGCTAGTGCTAGACACTGATTAATTATTTACACCAGGTACCAAGACAATGCAAACTTGTTTTTACTTGGATATAATTATGTACTGCATGTGGTCAGTTCAAAGTTATGCTGCTGGTTTTGACTTGCATTCAAACGAAAAGGAGTATGAATTAATTCTGATTTAGTTTTCATTGAAAATGAAGAGGATATGGCAACAGAACTTGCTTTTCCATATATTTTTTAAACTTGATACTAAGTTTTCTAAAATACCCAGGGGATTGAACATGCGATCCTACAATTCATATTTGCTACATTAATATAAAACTGCAATAACTTGTATCTAAGTAATCCAAAATCAGTGAAATGGGCAGGTCTAAACTGTAAACTGCAGCTGACATTTCTTTGAAAATAGTATGATGTGTAACAGTAAAGGCTCCAAAATTAAGGTTCTTCTGCCAGTTTTCTGTCAATCTGAAGTGATTTCAGATGTTCAACACAAATGTGGCACAGAGACTCGGACTGAAATCAAGGACAGAACTGTGCAGTGAAGCCAAGCACTCTGATTATCCTGTTACTCACATGGTGGAAGAGAGGCTTCCCTTTCATGTCGCTCGTTGGAAGGTCCCCAAATGCTTCGCAACCAGTGAGGAATTCCTAAAGCGACAGCACTGACGTAATGTAGGAGACGCAGCAACCAACTGGCACACAGCAGGCTCCCGCAAACTGCAAAGTGATCATGGCCACAGAGCCCATGTTGATAACATTGATGGAGGAACCACTATTTTCTTGGTCAACTTGAGAGAACTCCCCTGATCTTCTTCAAACAAGTGTCCTAGAAGTTTAAAATCAACCTGAGAATGTAGGTCAGGTCTTTATAGAAACAAGTATGGAAAATTATATTGAAAACAAATGGCTTTTTTGCGATTAAATTCCAAGACTTCTTTTA
Organism: Okamejei kenojei; assembly: GCA_035221665.1. Classification (NCBI taxonomy): domain Eukaryota; kingdom Metazoa; phylum Chordata; class Chondrichthyes; order Rajiformes; family Rajidae; genus Okamejei; species Okamejei kenojei. Next base: position 19,524,684 of record CM069164.1, read on the forward strand.
AAACGTAAGACATATATTTAATTACGAAAGGTTTTGTTACATATATAAGACGAGGCATTCGAATCAACATGTGATTGCAACAGCAGAGAAAGCCAGAGCTTCACACCTGCCTTTTTCCCCCGATCGATGATTTTGCATCAATCCCCAGTTTTTCCTTTACCTCACCCTTGTCTCCGTGTATTCTTGCTGCAGCTGAATAATATTCATAGCAGCTTCAAGTAATCAGCTGTGACAGTGGAGAAAAGAAAGGGTCGTTCCAACCGGGTGCCAGAGAACATGGCCTTGCTTTGACTGCGATTCATGTTGGCCCCAAGACCCATTTGATCCAATTACAGATGGACATCGGTCTGCAAACTACCAATGGGTCTCGGCAACAAGTTATTTTATTGGTAACAGCTTTTATCTGAGAGCCTCCACTGCCAACGATCAGGACACAAACACGGCATTTGGATAGTAACAGGCAGGAACTCCCAAAGGTTGACTGGGAGAGGTTGTTTGCAGGTAAAGGGATGCCTGGCAAGTGGGAAGCTTCTAGAAGTGAGATAGAATGAGCTCAGTACCTTCATGTTCCTGTCAGAGCGAAGGTCAAAGGCTGGGAAATTTCAGAAACTTTGGTTTTCGAGGGTCTTTAAGGGTCTGGTCAAGAAAAAAGGAGGCAAATGTCAGCTGTAGGCAGCTGGGATTAAGCAAGATCCTTGAGGGAATATAAGAGATGTAGGCATACACATATGAAGGAAATTAGAAGGGGAAAATGGGCCCATGAAATATTCCTGGCAGATGGGAAAAATAAAGATTCTCCATGTATATTGGGCAAATGGTAGCTAATGAGAGAAGGTTCCAGAGGGTTAGGGTGTAATCTATGTGTGAAGCCTTGGGAGATGAATGAGATGTTAACTATATACTTCATGATAGTATTTAATATGGAGGACATGGAAGTAGTGTATTCAAGGCAGTGAACAGAGGTATCATGGAGCGTATGAATATTATGAAGGAGGTGGTGCTGGAAGTCTTGAAATGCATAAAGGTGGATAAATTCTCAAGGTCTCACCAGGAGTATCTTCAGGTGTTATGGGAAACAAGAGAGGAAATTACAGGATTCCTGGAAGAGATTTCTGTACATTCATTAGCCACCGGCGAGGTACTGGAGATTACCTATCGAATGTTGGGCTTTTATTTAAGGTGGGCAGCAGGGGCAAACCACTCAGCTACAGGCTGCCAACTGGAAACGTTATGAGAAGGGATTCTGCGGGACGGGATCTATTTCCAGCATTTGGAAAGGCAAGGGCTGATCCAGGATAGTCGCATGGCACTCACAGGGAATCATGCCTCACACATTTCAGTTGGGTTTTTGAAGAGGTAACCAAGAGGATTGATGAGTGTCTACTGGCAAGGCTCTTGGCAAGGTCCCACATAGCAGACTGGTTTGAAGGATGGAACACATGGGATCCAGCTTGAGTTAGTTATTTGTTACAAAATTGGCTTGGTGGTAGGAAGCAGAGGGTGGTGGTGGAGAATTATTTTTCAGATTAGAGGCCTGTGACTAATGGTGTGCCACAGGGACCGGTGCTAGACCCTCTTTGGTTTGATGTATATATTAATGATTTGGATGAGGATGTAGGTGGCATAATTAGTACGTTTTCAGATTACATTAAAATATAGTGAACAGTGAGGAAATTGTTTAGGGTTACCACAGGATATAGATCAACTAGGAAAGTGGGCAAGGGAAGTGATACATTTTGGGAAGTGATACGTTTTGGGAAGTTAAACCAGATCTTGGCATACATAGTGAATGGCAGAAACCAGTGCAGTGGTTTAGAACAGTGAGACCTTGGAGTACAGGTATATAGTTCCTTACAATTAGCAGCAGAGGAAGGCTAGATGATGATGAATGCATTTGGCATGCTGGCACGCGCGCCCTAAACAGCCAAGGCACTGAATGAAAGAGTTGGCACAACATGTTACCGATGTAAAACACAATGTTTAGGCTGCACTTGGAGCATTGTGTGTATTTCTGGTAATTATACCACCGGAAAGATGTAACTAAGCAGAATAGGTTGCAGAAAAGATTACACAAACATGTTGCTTGGATTGAATGGCGAGAGTTAGAGGTAATTGATTGATATTCATTGATTGAATAAAACTGACTGATTGATTGATTGAAAGATAAGTTGGTTCTGCCTTCCCTGGAGCTTCGAAGGTTCATTGGTGACATGATAGAGGTGCATAAAATGATGAGAAGCTCAGGCAGTTTAAATAGTCAGAGTTTAAATAGTCACATTTAAGAACCACCTGGACAGGAACATGAATGAGCAGGTACATAAGGATATAGAATTAAAGTAGGCAAGTGGGATTTTTAAATGAGCAGTGTTTAAGAAGGAACTGCAGATGCTGGAAAATCGAAGGTAGACAAAAGTGCTGGAGAAACTCAGCAGGTGCAGCAGCATCTATGGAGCAAAGAAAATAGGCAACGTTTAGGGCCAAAATCCTTCTTGCTGGTCACCATAGATGTGGCAGGTCGAAGGTCCAATTTCAGCTTTGGATCGAATATACTGAGCTATCTTCTTCCTTAGGGATGCTGATCCCAGCAGAAGAATTGAGTGGAACCTGGATCAGAAGATGATCCTGGCAGATGCCAAGACAAAGAGTGAGAATTTCTGGCTCTTTACATCTTGAAGATGCTCCTCCATCTTCCCCTGCCACTGGGGAAGATTCTGCATGCTTGCAGGAGTTTTGTGCCTCCTTCTGTCTCACTCCATTCTTGAAGATGAAGGAACTCTTTGCATCGATACCTTCCACCAATGAGGGGTTTCAAGAACCTCTTGGGTTCCGATGTTTTTTACTGGTTGCGGTTTTCCATTCAGCTTCCATATCCGATGGCTTTGCACCTTTCCCCATCCCAGTGACACAGCACTGTCATTGGACGCAGCACTGAGTTTGCTGACATCTCAGCTGGACCACCCGGCATAGCAATGATGCAGTTGGCATCAACGCCCAGAGCGAGAGGGCGAGACATCGTGTGCACCAAGGATTTGCTGCTAAACTGGCATTCTTTGATTTCTTGGAGATGGGGCACTGACAAGAGTGGGACTGAGTTGAACATTTTTGTGCCTTGCATTTATCATGAAGGAGACACCCCCAACTCCAGCTCTTTGACATTAGAGATCGTGAAGTTGCACAACATCCAGATCAGAGGAAGTCACAAAATGCTGGACTAATTCAACAGGTCAGGCAGCATCTCTAGGGAACATGGTTAGGTGATGTTTGCGTCGGGACTATCCTTCGGACTAAAGAAGGATCCCGGCCGGAAACGTCATTTTGAAGAAGGGCCCTGACCTGAAACGTCACCAATCCACGTTCTCCAGAAATGCTGCCTGATCAACTTAGTTACTCTGGAACTTTGCTCGTCTTTATTTGTAAACCAGCACCTGCGGTTCCTTGTATCTACCCAGTTCCGAGGAACAGTTACCGTTGCCTCCTGACCAGACGGATTAACCATGGGGCCATCATCGCCACCATTGTCCATGATTGCCAAAGTGAAATGTGCCTGACTCCTGGATAAACAGCACGGTGCGGCAATCTAAAGTTGCCACACTTACTGACACTGTGCACATTAGTTCAGGCAATCTGTAATGTTAAAATACACAGTCTAAAGCCACATCGCAATCAGTTCTTAGTTGCAGGAAGCCCACAGTACGTGTGAGCTGCTGCACCTACTCTGCAGTTTCTAGGCATCTGCTTCAACTGCAATGCAATAGCTCCTGAACCATTCACTGGGAGTGTAACTGAGTCTGCTAATCACACATCACATCCCATAGATGCAGATTTTGACACGTTGCTAAAAGTGCAGACACTTTTTTAAAGTGTTAATATATTTTATTATCATTGACAAAGTTTCACACAAGGTTGAATGCATTTTGCGTGTGCGAAGGCTCGTCGGTCGGTGGGATCAGGAACCCGAAGGTTTGGGAGATGGCGTAACCAGGAGGGAGCTGGAGAAGTCGGACGCGGGAGCAAGGGCCGGTGGGAGGGTGAACCGGGGTAATGTTTCCAGTGCCTTCAGCAGGGCTGCAGGAGGCATCCCTAGGACACATGTGTAATATATGCAACTTAACTTCACTGTGCAGTTGCAAGTGTGACAGATAAAGCACTATTGACTATTGACTATTGATTAACATTAATTCAGATGACCCAGATTTATAGGCTTGATGCTATAGGCTTGATATTTCCTTGTCAATAACCTCTGGCATCTGTACTTGTACAGTTGAATGCAAAAATAGGAGGACCACTGCCAGTGAATCCCTCTGACAGGAAGGGCTGGCATTTGCTGTTGATCGCACTTCACGGGTACAATTAAACACAGAGCCAGAGGCCTGGCTTCAGGCTCAATGTGCTGTTCATGGGGCAACATTTGTTGAAACTGTGCAGCACTGCAGAATGAGATGTTATTCAACTCTAGATGGGTTATCATGAATCGTGCTTGTCATCAGTTTTTACATTGCTAAAAAATATTTTTAAAGCCTCTATCCCTCGATTCTGCAATAAAAAGATAGGATTATAAAATAGCAAACTAAATGAATATGTTTCTGCTCAAGTTTGTCAATGGCACTTTAATCCTTGAGTAAATCCCAATCTTTGCTGTTGTTGTCTTAATCAAAGGAAAAGTGGACCATTACCCAGGCATTTTATTGCCTGGACTTTTAACTGCAAGACCCTCGATCTGAATGGCTGCTCAGCTATCTGAAGGCTTCAGTGCTCGCACAACCCTGGAATGTAACAGGTTGAAAGTCAAGTCAGAGGGGAATCTAAAGCACGAACAGGGCTACCTCTTCATTGGCATTGCACTTTGAGGTCAGTTGCAACCATTAAACGCCACACAATAGGCTCCGAGCCATCATTTATTTATTTATTGACTTTCACTGCAACTATCATTGTGTTTTTTTTAATCCATTGCTCTAACTTCAAGCAAAAACAATCAAGAACTTCAACCTACCGACTGGAATTGTCTTCCCATGAATCTTGTCGGTCCAACCAGCAAAGTATCTGAGCGTTTTTATGACTCCCTGCAGGTCAACATAATAAGCCTGGAGAAATGGCTTTCCACTATCTAGAGATTCAAGTGTCTGCAAAGAACATAAAGCAATTCAGCGAGCGAATAAATCAAGCCGCAGACAGAATGTGAGATTACAGCCATGCCTTTCACAATATTAATCACTTGAAGGTATATAGCAGTCTCTTGCGGACTGTGTACACAACTTTACCCAGTTGGAAATCAGCCACATCATTCACGATTGACAAAGTGATGAGAGTGTTATTGTGATTAGGATCGTAAAACTGATTATTCGTATTTCCCAGGGAAGATTTACATTTAGGGGTTTCATTTCCTCTGGTGGGACTCTGGTTAATGTGTTCACAGGACATTCTCCAGTACATTAAACCAACGCACAAGGAAACCCTGCCTGAATGCATTACCAGGTTGCTACCAGAGGAAGTGGAACCCTCGCTGGGTATGTAGCAGGTGCATTATTATTTGGAGAATTACCAGGACCATTTATTAAACTAGAGAAACGAGCAGAAAAGGGCAGTTTAAGCTGATATCAGCTCTTCTCTGGAGGAATGGGCCTCTGGGTGGGGTAGGCAAAACGAACTCTCTTACATCAGGCAATAAGCAGCTGGATACCATAACGCAAGGAGCCCGGGGAATAGATAAGCTGGTAAGGACCATCTGGCCTTCCCAAAGGCATCTGCAGGAATTTAAATTTGACTGCTTAGGGAAGGGTACATAAAATGCATAAACATGTGCCCTTAACATGCGTAATGATCACAGTGTTGGAGGAGTAGAAAGTACTGCCCACTCCACACTTCTGGCCGCTCCCTCCTGCACATGCCTCTGTGTCTTCCTCATCAGTAATCTAAAGCTTTGTTTCCAGGAAGATTTACAGCCAAAGTCTAATTTGGTGCAATATTATTCCCTGAACATATTTGCATTTTACATGTTGTTGCGGAAGCTTCATGTAACATGCATTTGAGTTTCCTCTGTTGTTTTGATGGTTGTGTAATGGGCAAACGAAGAGAGGAATGTCCCAAAGTTGTAATATGTATTATTTTGCCAATAAATGAGTCTGTTGTTCCAACCGCCATAAATCTTTAAAAAAAAAAATTCCCAGAGATATAAAGAAGTGTCTCTCAACATACGTCTGAAGAAGGGCCTCGACCCGAAATGTCGCCTATCTCCTTCGCTCCTTAGATGCTGCTGCACCCGCTGAGTTTCTCCAGCCTTTTGTGTACTCTCTCAACATAAAACAAGCTTGTTGGTCAGTTATTGACTTCATTCCGTGGAAATTACTGCATTTCAAAGCTTATACAAGCAGTGTGGGTGGGCAAAAGTAAGTAAGTAAGTAAGTTTTTTATTGGCCAAGTATTCACATACAAGGAATTTGCAAAACGGAGACAATTTAGTAGCGATTTCATAAGATGTATATGCTGTGATATTTAAAGATATCTCTTGTATGATATGTTAATCCACTATGTTAATCTCTTAGAAATTAGTTTACAATATTTTCCAAAATATTGGTGCTTCAGAAAAAGTATTGAAAGCCATGATATTAAAATGTGTAAGTCATGGTAAATGGGGTGTGCTGATTTCTCATGTTGAAAGGTGAATGGTATTGTTTTTATGAAAGTCATTGAAAAGTTAGATCTGTTTCTCTCTCTCTGCAGATTGTGCCTAATTGAATATTTCCAACAATATCTGCGTTCAATAGTTGCAGAGAGATAGAGCATGGAAACAGGCCCTTCAGCCCATCTAGTCTGCGTTGAGCATCAACCACCATTTCAGATTAATGCTACATTTTTTTATTCTCTCCATATTCTCCTGTGGTTTACAATGTATGTGTGTTCCTGCATTGCTAATCTTGTCACATCAGTCCCAAATGCAAGATAACAGTATTAATATATTCTAGAAACCCTTCAGCTTCAAATTCAGACTGACTTCTGCTCAATCATCCACTGGTGGGAAAATGGATACATCTCAATGAGCAGTTCTCATCATCTCTTCTGCTTATACAATCACTTAGTTTCACAACACAGGTGAACGCAGTTGTAAATAGTACCTCTGGGTTTTTACACAACGACTCTCGCCGATGCATTTGAATCCACAGGCTTGACTTATCCTATATGGGAATTTTGCTTAATTTCAGATTTCCTACATCTGCATCGCTTTATTTAGTTTGGTTCAGAGATACAGGAATGAAAGAGGCCCTTCGGCCCACCGAGCCCAAGCCGACCATCGATTACTCGTACACTAGTTCTATCCTATACACTAGAGACAAATTACAGAGGCCAATTAACCTACAAACCCAGACGTCTTTGGAATGTGTGATGAAACTGGAGCACCCGGATAAAACCCACGCGGTCACAGGAAGAACGTGCAAACTCCGCGCAAACAGCGCCCGAGGTCAGGACCGAACCCAGGTCACCGGTGCTGTGAGGCAGCAACTCCACTGCTGTGCCACCGTGCTGCCCCAGCTTCTGCTTGTGCTCTTCTAGTTTTCCATCTTTGGGAGCATGTCATGAGGGGACACATTCCCTGGGTGGGGAAGGTTATTTTGGACATCAGATTTAAACTGTTTTGTGATTCTTTTCTCAGTAAGAATACAATGCCTTCTCTGTTCCCCTATGGCACGGTGAATGGCAATAAAGCACCATGGAGGTGTGCCTGGATACTCACAGCGAGCTGAGGTCGGTCCCGTTCCACCAGATCTGCCAGTTTGTCAATCAGACGGCCTCTCTCCGATGCATCCATCCTCCTCCAGACCGATCCAGGGGAGAAGGCAAGTCGTGCTGCCTTTACTGCCTTGTCCACATCAGCCTGGGCAAGCAGTGGACAGAAATGTTACCAACTCTTGCAATTATTTTCGTTTTGAACAGTGTTTGTATTATACACGGAGGTAGCTCTATTTTTACATGCATGCACACACACACACTTATATATATATATATATACACACACACACACACACACGCACACACATATACACACACACACACACACACACACACACACACATATATATATATATATATATATATATATATATATATATATATATATACACACACATATATATACATATATATACACATTTATACATACATATATATTTATATATACGTGTGTGTGCTTGAAAACTCAACTAACATTGTGTGCAATCACTTCACAAGATGTATATATGTACTTGGGGCAGAGATGACTAATCTCTCCACAATAATAATGAAATTTTTACCTCACAGTTCAGATACAGTGGTCCAGAGCTTCTCCTTTCCTACAGTTGTTACATATGTAGTTCTGCGGGAGTTGGTAACTCCTAAACAGAGGGGAACCCTGCAGGGACGTGTTCATGCCCAAAGGTTTCCTGGCATTTCCGCTGGGGAATCTGTCTATGAAACTTCTGCCAGGTTAACCTGTGGGAAGATGCCCACTGACAGAAGTGTACCTGCTGATTTCCTTTCCTCAATTTAAATATATTTGGTTTTCATTCTTCCCAAGAATGAAGAGAGTTTAATTTTTTTTTTAAACAGCATTCTTAATTTTAACAGTTCTTGGACATTTGTGAAGGGCAGAGACATTCAGAAATCTAGACAGCTTTAACAGCTGGCAAGGCTGAGGGAGAGAGGCTGGGCAGGCTTGCAGGGCATTTCCAGGGATGGGGTTTGCCAGCTTCAATCTGAAAGACCATGTACTTCTCAAACCCCATCGTTCAGCTGGCAGGTGAGAGAACAGCCTCAGTCGCGAGGTAGGCCAACTATGTGTTTGCACTGACTCTTTAAACTGCTGTATCCATGAAGCAGAAAGAGAACTGTTTTGTCAATATTGCACCCGTGACCTCGACTATCACGCCCAACGTTCTAGCTCTTTACCCAATAAAGGGATAAGAAAGCAGAGAATATGCAGATGCAAACAGGATGAATAATATTCAAGTTTGTTAAAGGAAGGGAAATAGAATAAGGATGGATTGAGAAAAGGGTCAGTTAGAGAATGTAAGCAAAATGAGCAAGTGTATGGAGAGGACGTTGCAACCAACTGTGTTTGTGGATTGTAATGAGTGACCGGCACGGAAATCTTCATCTTTTTAAATGAAGGACTAAATGTGCATTGAG